>ML787661.1:214143-234370 GCA_009831015.1 Picea engelmannii | reverse complement strand
TGCTGGAGGGCAGCAACGAGCAGCTGTACCCGGCCTGCATTATTGAGGAGGACCCGACTCTGGCGGACTTGCCGACTTTGGAGGCGCCTTGCGTTACAGAGCGGTCTGACAGGGGTGAAGGTAATCTCAATTTGGGTCTGGACAATGAGCCTCCTGGTTGCATTGTCGAAGAAGTGCCTTGGCAGGACCTGGAAGACGAGGCTGAGGTTGGAGGTGCGACGGGAAAGGAAGGGTGGCAGGGCGACGTGAAGGGAAGATCACCCGAAGCTGATGGCGATGACCTGCGTGGCTCTCTCCGTGAGGAACACCTGGCCTTGGTGTTTGAGCTCCGAGGCCACATGGCTGACCTGGAGTTTCGTGCCCACATCATGGGACAACGACTGGATGAGTTCCTAGATATCTTCCCTTTCGTTCCAGCAAGGCAGTCTTTCGCCTTCACGGCAAGCTCCACGCGGAAGACTAAAGCAGGCGACAGGTCACCTTTCCCCTAGGTTTCTCATGATGCTATGGCTTTTTAGTTTTATGCTTATGTTTTATGTTAATCTAGACTTAAGGCACCTAGCCTGGTTTCCTACGGGCAGGACAGGTGCCAGTTGTTATAACTATACACCTATGTTGGTTTCCGGTTTCCGACAGCATTTTGGTTGGCTAAGACTCTGGACTATGTACACTCTGTTACAGTTTTTTGTTAATATATAATAGCAAGCTCCTCTCCTTTTTTATTTATATATATATATATATATATATATATGTATGTATTAAAATTAATATAATTTGATTAAATATATAATTATTTAAAAATAAATTTAATTTTTAATTAATTTAATTTAAATTTTATAGAATAATTAGAACAAATATATTTTATTTCATTTTAATTACATGATTTTTTCTGGTTTCTATTTTATCCACTTTTATTTTGCTTCATAATTAAACTAATTCATTAATTGAGAAAAACACCCTTCCATGTTCAGTGATGGGTGGCTCTCTCCCAAATAACACGCACCTTTGTTTTATTGAACTTAGAAAAAAATAATTATTAATTATTAATTATTGTGAGTGGTGTCATCTATCCAGCGCTTAGAAATAAATATTGTCATGAGCTGCAATGGTCCAAGAACTCGAGGAGATTTTTCCCGAATTTTGTGTGAGAAATACGAGCGAGTTGACCACAACTATTAAGCAGACGAAACATAGATATGTGGAGAACTACATCGATTAGAAAGACTAAACGCAGACATGATCGATGGAGAATAGTCTATGAACTCGAGGAGAATTTTAATTATTTGACAAATAGTTATTAAACTAGATAAAAATTGTCTATTTAACTATTTTTATTAATCAAAATTTAAAAATAAAAATAAAAAACAATTATTAATATTAAAAAAAATTAATTTTATAAATATTTATATAACAATGTAAAAACTTTATTAAAAACAAAAAAATTTAAAACAATTAATTAATTAAAAATAATAAAAAATTGACTCTAAACAATTACAATATAACCTAAAAAAAAACACCTATTTTTTTTATAGGTCCAAAATTATTTTTACACCGTACACATAATTTCACAATTCTCGTGAAAAGGATTACCATTGCACAATTATCATGAAAAAATTGCCTATGGCAAGAACATTGTCATCGCCATCATTATGAGAGAAAATATACCTTGAACAAGTACAAGACTAACCACGTTGGAATTGGGTGAAACAACCCATCATGTTTTACTCTATGTATGTGTCAAAACAAATGGCAATGGAAAAATTGCAATAGGTTCTCATAACACTATATTGAAATGCAACAAATTATGAAGCATCTTGATCATTCATCATATTATATTTTTTTATTACATTGGGTTGTTATATTTTTATGCGGAAATATGGGCACATTTAATAGATTTTTAGTGTTTAATTAGTTTTGTATGGACAAGATTAAATATTGATGGAATATTCTTAATCATCCCAATAAATCAATGGTTGTGATTTCAACCACTAACTTCCTCACTATTATAAAGGCATCCGTTTACATGCTTTTTTTTAACTTTTACTTGATCATATTTAAACTTTACTATGGTGGCTAGTTGATTGCCACGTCTAAGTGATTAACAAAGATTAAGGTTTTGTTACAGAGTGGAGAGATTAACCATTTAATATTTACCAATTTACCGGTCTGAATAAATTCAAGTTTGACGTTTCATTTTATGACCAAGTTTCATTTTATGATGATGTTTCATTTTCTGAGCCAGTCAAAACCTTTCACCCTTCACCAACCACAAGTTTATGGTTATGCTAGTATAATATTAACCCCTCTTCCTTATAATATTTATATTTATTTGAAAATTTTGCATTTTCTCTCAAAATTGTTTATTTTCATTTGTCAAAATTTTCAAGTTTTTTTTATTTTATCTCATTCGATTATGAAATTTTGTGACATTAGTCTCTAATCCTTCGAGATACAAATTATTAATTATTTTTTATAATTCTCGTAATCATTTTTTAAATTTATTTTTGTTAACCTACACTTTCGATTTACGTTAAAGTACATGCACTTTACGTTGAAAACTTCGTTAACATTTTAAAGATATTTGAATCTATGTTACATCTTATTCTTTGGTTCGTCACTAACACCATTTCATGTTTACTTTCGAGACGGATGAAGTAGGTCCTAATGATGACCGTAATTGGATCCAAATTTTCTTATCATATGCCCCATCCTTCATGTTCTCACTAGCTTACCTCACGTTCAAAGACCTTATTATTAATCCCTAACCTTCGGGCTCAAGACCATAGTAATCGATTTTTTGTTTCCCTGTTAATTTGGCAAAAAACCAATGGGTTTTAACAGTTTTAAAACAAAGTTTCATATAATTCATGCAATTCAGTTTGCAACTTCATTTAATTTAACCTAAGTTTTCACTCTGTCCTTTTATTTGGCCTCTTGCCGAGGCATAGGCAGACAATATCTTAGCTTATCTTGCTTTATATGCATACTATTTTTTCTCAATAGAAGTAATGCTAGAAATTAGTCTAGCATTACTTCTTCACATTAAATGTTTGTTTGTGAAGATGCATATTTCATAGCCCTTACTGCATTTGTTATTTCTTTGATCTACCATTGCCACCTAAACCAACATGCAATGCTACACCACCATGCAAACATGTTACTTCCCTATCATTTAGAAAAGCATCTGGTTCTGTGCTCCGTACTAAGATGGTTTCTTTACCATTATCCTTTGATATTGTTGCCACACCCCATCCCCACTTTCTAGGACCAAACACGACCAACCTGTGCTACAAAACCTAGATGGAACAAGGCTCGAAGAACCACTCGGTTTCACTTAGTTTTAAGGCAGACAAAGTCAGTCCTAAGGCAACTAGGCTAACGATCCTAATAGCGGTGTGAGGTCAGGTTTATGACTTACTGACATATAGAATTTGCAGATACAATGATGCATGCATACATGTACTTTAAACAATTGACTGGAATAGGTAATCATTTATTTCCTGCATAATTGGAAAAAAGTATGCAAAATATGTTTTATGTAACTATTGATTCCATGAATTTTTTTTTTTTTAATTTGATAACACTTTCCAAATTCCATCTTTAGGTATTCGAATGCATCGCCCCCTTGATTACACTAACCAAATTTTCCACCAGTACATGCTACACCACTCATACCTGTTGCTACAATACCAGTGGTTGAATTAATTATCTAGAAAATGATTTTCCATGACTACATGCTATTCACTGAATAAACAACCTAAAAAAAGGATTAATGTCTATTCACATTTCTTTATATTATTTGGTGTTGCATCATGAAAACACTATTAAACAAAGAGACTAATCGTTGTCATGTTTTAGAGTATTTCATCGTTTTTCTCCCAAAAAAAAAAACAAATCATTTTAAATCAGATTCCTTTGCTAGGACTTGTACCTGGGTCTGTAATATAATCAATCTCATCTTTGTATTTAATTGTTAATCTGATATCTCAAATCTTTACAATTGCAATTTCAAATAATTTGTGATATATCAAATCTTTACAATTGCAATTTCAAATAATTTGAGCATTCATAAAAAAAAGTCATGAAGTGGCACTGAAAGTGTTAATTTCATTGTTAGGTACTCACAAATTTATTGTTTAATGCATTCCTTGAGATTCTTGATGACCAAAACTAGCTAAAATCGTTGCTTCAGTTCTAAATCCGCTCATGGGAGCTCCATAATTAGTGTCAGCAAGCCTGTGGTTAACCTTCTATTTTTTGTTCTCCACATTTTCATCAGTTTATTAGGCCCCCTAAACTCTTTCAAGATCCTGGAAAATCCAAACAACTCTTTCAAGACCCTGCAAAATCCAAACAAGAAAGCCAAACTATGAAGTCTTGTAGAAAATTAAAGAACGAATGCCTTCCCATATACTTAAATCTTCATTCCCTTTCAATATCCATAAACAATGCCTTCTCAGGATTCACTATGAATTCATTCCCATGCCTAGTTACCTGCATTGTGAATACATAAAAAGAAGTGGGAGGAAGGGCGAAAAACGTTGTCTTCAAAGATAAAGCTTTTGGAAGGAAGTAATATCCACTCTTATCTGGTTTTATTTTGAAAAGGTTGCAGCTAAGGACACCTTCATGGCGCGTATCAAGTCTACAAGGATGTAGATTTGGACAAGTGTCTATCAACATGTTTAGGATCACCTTTGACACGTTTTGGCTTCCAATTTTCCAAGTTCACGAAGGGGGAGGTCATTCTCAAACTATTCTGAACCATTGTGCAACTTGAAGCACTGCCTCTACGGGTAGTGCTAGTGCTAATGATGGGTATCGATCTCAATTTGTGGGATCTGCTCCAGGTCAACTAACACATCTGGTGGTCATCAACGAGCGACTTGGAAATGATATTGGGCGAGGCTCCTCTGTATTCATTATTGCTTTCATCGCCGCTAAATAATCTCTTCTTTTTGGAACTATTCCTACCTCCCTCTACACAGAGGCCTAGTTGTTCGATGAACGAATGGGTGGACTATGCCAACAAACATAGAGGTGTCGCCTAAAGCACTTTCGACTGCGTTCTCCTCTAATATTATTTCATATGTTGAGCTACCAGTTCTTCGCTTCTTCCTGGGCATCGAAAGATACATTACTTCCTTTCTCTTCAAAACAACATAGTGGCTACCATAATAAGATCCTAGCTAGGGACATATGTTTCTTATTTCTCTTCGAAACATAATAACTGGGGCTGTGTTTTGAGGGCCATTGTTCTTTCTCTAAATCCAATTACTTACCAACGACATAGGAAGCATGAGTATATTATTCTGAGTCAGTTGTGGGTTCTCCAGTGTTGTGCCTCTACTCTCTATGGCGTTTAAAATTCAAGGTTGCACTATCACCGTATGCAATAACTAGGCTACGGACAACTCTGTCCAGGCTTAAGCAATAACCATATGACCTACATCCCTATTCAGGCTTGCATGCATCGTAGCTGGTTGAGTGATCCCTGGTGAGCATCGAACCTATGATTGTGATGGATGCAAACCTTGTGGAGTGGAGGCAAGGGAAACATGCATGCAAACCAGGAGGAAGCTAATGCACAACTCGAAATCTCGTATGTGTTAGGGTTAGGTCACCACGTTGAAGCTTAAACTTCGCGAGACTACAACACATGTATATCGTATAATTGAGACGCTCCAAAATTCCATGAGACTTTTTAGAAAAATTTAATGTAAGTGGCATAGTCATCGTGCTCAAAATAATCTCAAATTCAAATTCCAATGCTCCAATGGCATCCCATTGTTATTAATGTATGTGCCATGTGGATTTAGGTGTGTAAAGGGAATATACTTTAAATACATGGTAGCTTATATAAATTTGCATAAAAGCCTCGTTGTAAATTTAAAACTCACATCACTCCAGTCTCGATGACTGAGAGTCAAAACCCTGGCGTTAACGACGACCAAATTTGCACAGCCACTGCCATATCTGTTAACATCGAAGCATCAATTTTAATTCTTTATGTCGACATCTAATATTTTATGTTACAGATAGTGACAACGATGGCATACCTACTATATACAATCACATGCATTTAACTGCAACAAGGGAGCAGGTATGTTCCCATTCTGTTGGCTGACGATCCACAGGTCCACTAACTATGATTAAATTTAATTCTCAAATTGGGAAAGCAAGTAGAAAACCCTAAATCATCTATTATCTATGGGATATATTGATCAAGTACAATGGGTGGTTTATTTAGTGAAACCAAATCATCTAAAGGATATATTGATCAAGTACAATGGATGGTTTATTTAGCAAAACCAAATCTAGTAACGAGGTATTAATTTACTTTCTATTTGGATGGTCATATGTTTTATCGTCCCTTTTTAATATGCCATCAATTTTTGTCCTTTTCGGTATTTTTAAATATTTTTATTGGAAGGAATAAAAAAGGGGGGATTATGGTCGTTGACCTATTAGAGGTATACAATAATATACATGTACACTTCATGAAGGTTCATGGCTAGGCAGCGAGGTCTTGTACAATGGGAAACTTGCTCCACGTCCTCCAAATTGTTGTTTCCCTATATTTCCTAAATAATTTATATTAAGCAATTAATCAAGTGATATCTTTCTTATTTTGCCACCACCAAGAATTCAAAAAAGCTAGACTTCCCTCTGCACAATTGGTAGGGACTTGCTGCACTTTGCAGCTGCTCTTGTTTTGAATTGGATTTTTTTTAATGAAACTTTGATTTTTGAAGGGGAAGTTATGTTTCGTTTGGCGATAAGTTACATAACTTTTTGTATAATAATATGTTATTTTAGGTTTTAACTTGTATAATATATTGGTATATATACCCACTTTTAATATAATTGGGCTATGAAAGGAATGAACGTAATTGGTACATATAGCACTTTAGTGAGATTCTCATTGATTTGGAAGTAGCGACATTTTTCATGTATTAATAAAAATAGAGTAAAAGTCAAAGTTCATGGATATGATCATGGTATAAATTTGATGGGCATTTTTATTCATCATGTATTTTTTATGAAGGTTTTTTCTAAAATGCCTTTTCTGTAAAGTTTGTTTTATTTTTGTTTTGTTCGTCATTTAAATATTATTTATAATATTTTTTTATTTTTATTTTTATTGTAAATACAAAAACATCCCAGATACAACATAAAATTATTATGAAATTGTTTTACATGGAATACAACACTATTAAATATATAAACGATATAGTAGTTTGCACACAGTTTTAATTTTGAAAATCACCAAATGAAAGGTTCCAACTTCTTTTTATGTCTCAATTACACATAGATCCAATCACTATACAAAAACAATCGACCAAACACTAAGTAGTATGCATGCAAATATGCCAAGATAGCTACAACCTATGGGAAAAGGAAAAAAGTAGTTACTAATGAGTGTTGTAAAAATAATAATAAAAGTTATGGATTGCAAAATTTGAAATAATTATCGTTATTAATGAAATAATAAATGTTACTTGAATTATTTTGGATTTGGTTTTTAAATAACAACTAAAATAAAATAAAATAAAATAGAGTTTGTGAGAGGCTAGTCGCACCCATGTTTATTCTTATTATTAATATTCAAAAAGACATTAAAAACACAGGTGAGAAGGTATTTAATGTGGATTCTCAAAAACCAAATATAATGAGAAAATAAGTGTGCAAGAAGGTGTTTTCTAGCTTCAACCAAATATAATGAGAAAACAAGCGTGCAAGTAGGTGTTTTCTATCTTCAACCAAATGAAGACAATTTCCATCACTACAGTTGAATTTTAATACTAACGAGTCTTACCTCTCTAGATAGTTGCATGCATGTTTGCATGTTTCTGAATCCTTGATCTTTTCTTCCCTCTAAATCCTTGATCTTTTCTTCACTCTCCAGGATATGACACTACCCAATTTCCAAAGAATCTTGTGACTTGTAAGTTGCCAGCGAAAGAATCTCATGACTTGTAAGTTGTCAGCCTGTAGATGCACAACCTCTGTTATAATATTTGTAACTCATGCCCCCCCTCTGGATTTGAACTTGTGACCTCTTAGGAGGAAGCACATGTTCTTAACCATTAGGCCCACTATATATTATTATGTTATATAATATATTGTTATTATTGACGATTTAAAAAATTAAATGAATGTCATTACTGGCATATAATTTTAAAAATTATCCTTATTTGACGATTAAAAATGGAAAAAACTAGTAAATGCCTGTCAAATTTAACCACTGGATGTGATGCATAACAAATTCTACCCACTAAAATATAAAGATGATTGTTAAACCTAAACTCGAAAATAATGATTATCCTTAAACTTAAACTCCATGATTGAAACAACATTAAAATTAACAAGTTCAAGAATACATCAATGAGTTTCATAGCTTGTTGGCACACCTCATCTTATGAAAATCAAAATAACACAAAATTGGTGAATTTATTATTTAGTTGTTATGATTTAAATGAATTTGTAATTATTTTTACACACCCATATTCTTTTGAATGAAGAATTTAAAATCACTGAAAATGCAACAATCAACATTATACATTTACAATTATTGATTTCATATTCTCACCATTGATTGTAATCGATACATCTTGTTGCAATGTTGTCAATCCATCCTCCCACCTCAATTTGTTAATAAGGTATGAACTCAAGGCAATCCTGGAATCTAGTTCTTAACTTCAGGTGAAAAAGTTAAAGGCAAAAGCCACCCACCATCACTCTAGAGCAGTGTCAAGAAAAAATCAAATTGTGTGGAGCAACATTGGCCCAAGGTTTGAAGATATGGAGAAGACGGTTAGTTAATCTAGAGAAACAATGAGAAGTAGTTTGTAGTTTTGAATATATGAAAATGGCATCATACTTTTGCGGTTCTCCATAATATCTGAACTTAAGTTAGGAAATTCGTGCAAGAAATGCATAAGCCATAGATTGAAAATTTGGCTTTGCATGGCCGTGAGATATGGTGTACCCTAAATCTGCACAACTTGTTAACCGCTCTAGTTCTCATATAGGGAAAAGGAACTTTTGTAACTAAAAGTATTTAGAAATATTGGGAAGCGAAAAAGTATTTAGAAATCTTGGGACATCATCATCAAATACAAATGTCATTTGCTAAAAGCATTTGAAAATCATTACTTCATTATTATATCAATTAAAACTTTAAAGCACGTTCCATGATCACTTTTTGGCCTTTAGTCTTCAACTTCCAATAGAAAAAAGAATCAAAATTATATAAGGTATAATTTCTTTTACATAGCGGTATCGTTTCAAAAGATACAAAAGATAGGGACCAACCTAATGAAAATTGACTACAGCGGATACAAAGGAGAATAAAAACTGATCACACAAAAGCTCACACCTACATACTGAACTGAAGAACAATAGTCAGCATAAAGTATCAGAAATTTCCACAAGACACTCAGCTTCTCCACACACAACTAGATCACTCACTGATCTAAGAGGTCAAGCTTTGAAGATATTGAGGTGAGTATGAGGGCTCTCTTTCCCTTTATCCCAATGATAAACTGACAACCTACCTTTAGGTTCCTTAAGCACCCTTTTTTACAGTAAGTCGGCCTCTTTATTTTGCTCACTGTAAATATGCTTGTAACTTGTATTTGTAATATTTCTTGCCAATTCCTTAGTTTTAATCTTCTATCCTTCAATGTTCACCGCATGGAGCTGACCCTTTTGATTAATCCAGTCAATGATAACTTTTGAATCCCCTAAGATTTGGATATTATCAGTCTCCCAAAGCGAAGCCAAGGTAAGAGTCACCCACAAACCCATGAGCTCAGCCTTTGTGTTGGTACCCAGTCCACAGTTTAAGTACCATTGTGTAATCCTCGATGCATGAGACTTGAAAATGCCACCTGCAGCACAACAACTTCCATTTGAAAGAGTTGCTCCATCAAAACACACCAAAGTGACTCCCTCGGTCAGGGTCAATTTTCAAACTCTGTTTTGGATGGGTTTTATAATTGATGGCTGCCAAGAAAAGGAAGTTGTAATCTTGTGAACTACTGAGTCAAGAGAGGGGCTAAAATCTTCAAATAGTGTTTTATTCCTCTCAATCCAAATATGCCAGCAAGCAATAGCTGCCATGCTTGCACGAGCAGAAAAAATCTAAAGTCCACTTATAAAAACAATCAGAAATCGAGGTACCCTCCCACAGGAAATTTAAATGGAAGATTTTATACAACTTTCGCCAGACTGCTTGAGTGAAGGGACAATGAACTAATAAATGATTTGTTGTTTCAGAGTTGATATTACAGAGCTTGCAGACCCCTGTACCAACCCAACCTCGTCTCTACAAGACGTCCTAGGTGAGGATTTTATCAAACACTGCCAGCCATGCAAACAATCTGATTTTAAGTTGAATCTGCCATTTCCAAAACTTATGAGTCCATGGTTTATCACACAAAAAATTTAAAGGAGAAATGAGTGCCCGATAGAGATTTGTGGCAATAATGGCTCCCGACGCGTCCCCGTCGGCCCACACAAGAGTGTCATCACCATTTCTGAGAGTAATATTAGCCTCCCTCAATACCGACGTGAAGGAATTCCACTCAATTTTATTCTGGTCATGGAGATTCAAAGACTCGTTGGATCGCCATCTTATGGATAGAGAGACAACCTATTAGTGATTCTCGCCTGGGCTAGATGTGTTATGTGATTAAGTTGAAGTTGCGAACACAAGGATTCTGAAAGAAGAGAACAATTCTCCATTCCACATATTTTGTCCCTGCCTAAGCGAATCGAGGTGCCTGAACCGGGACTCCACCGCAACCAATGAAGTATTACGCCAATATTCTTGGTCATACCATTCCAGAAACTCGACGTATTTTTCCGCAGATGAGTAGGAAAACAAATCCATTCAATGAAAGGAGTATCCCCCAGGTACTTACCCCGAAGTAATCTATGCCAGATGTTGTCGACAATAAGTGCCCTCCAAAAGGTATTTGCAATTAACGCAGAATTGAAATACAAAAGGTTTCTGAGCCCCTAGCCTCCACAGTGTTTCGGTCTTGCCAGGATATCCCATCTACAAAGATGGAGACAAACCTTTGCCCTTTGTCCACTCCACAGAAAAGAAAACATTAATTGTCGAATTTTTGTTAGAATAGCTCGAGGAATCACCTCCATAGACATCCAAAATACTGACTGACTCTCCAACACTGCTTTTACCAAGATTAATCTACCTCCGATTGATAACCATTTATTACACCAAAGCCCAATTTTTTTTTCAAACTTTGCCACCAGCCATCCCTTGTCTTCAGTTTTGGAAGCTCCCAACCTTAAATGGTAACCTAGGTACTTGAAACCCAAATTTAAATATGCAAATGTAAACGGTAAGATGGATTTAAATTGAGATAGCTCTGAATCCTCAAGCCCCCAATAGTGGACTGTAGCCTTTGTAGAGTTTATGCAGAGCCCCGAAACAAGACAAAAAGCTTGAAGGATATCAAAAATTACTTTCCAATCCAACGGATCTGCCTTGAACATAACAAGAACAACATCGACAAACATTAAGTGGATGATCTTCAGAAATTTTGAAACCTTAATACCTGATAAATTGTGATTATCACTACCTCTGGATAGCATCAGGCTGAGTCCTTCCATAATCAATATGAACAGGTATGGGGATAACGGGCATCCCTGACGAAGCCCCCTCTAGCTTTTAAAGTAATCTGACGCCTCCCCATTAATCAAAACTGCAAAAATGGCACTGGAAACACAGCTCATAACCCATCCTATTAGCTTAACCCCGAAACCTACTGAGAGTAAAATCATCCTTAAGTAATCCCAGTCAATTTTGTCATAGGATTTTTTGAGATCTAACTTTAGCACCAGCGATTTAATATTCTTTTTTTTAATACTATGGAGACTCTCATGAGCCGTACCAATAGCGTCCTGGATTCTTCTACTCTTCAGGAAACCCAACTGTTTTGGAGAAAGAAACTTTGACAGAATCGGCTTGATCCGATTCACAAGGAATTTTGAGATCACCTTATAAATAAGATTGCATAATGAGATTGGGCAATAGTCATCAAATGTCATCGACTTGTTAACCTTCGGAATAAGTGCCAAAATGGTGGAATTGATACCTCCACAAAGTTTCCCTTTTGTCCTTGAGTCTTCCACCATTTCAAGGAGATCACCTCCCACAAGATCGAAGAAAAATGTGAAAAACTCAGTAGTCCACCCATCTGGGCCTAGGCTTTTCTCTTTTTAAAATTTTTCTAAAATAGACTTTAATTCTGCTAGAGTTACAGGCTTATTGAGTGTCTCATCTTCATCCTCTTCCACCATCCTAGGATAAAGGCTTGATATCCTAGTCAGTTCAGTATAGTTGGTAGCTTCTTTTTCTTTGAAAAAATGATTAAAGTAGATGACAACCTCCTCTTTTATCGCCTCTTGATCTGTTATGCTATCCCGATTTTCCTTTTGTAACTCCCAAATATGCTTCTGATTTCTGTTGTTGCTGGCCATTTTATGAAAAAAAATTGTATTGGAATCTCCACTTTGTATCCAAGTAGCCCTGCTATGGATGCACCAGGTTTCTTCCTCTCTATGAAGATAGTTGTTCCTGTTTGATTCCAACTGACGGAGATGCCTATCATCCTTTGAGGATAAGGGATTCTCAACTGATTTTAATAAAAGTTGCTTAATATCAAATTCCAAATTCTCCAAATAAAGATTGTTATGTGTCTTGACTTTAGCTTGCCAGATTTTAGTTTGTCGTTTGAGCTCTTTAAGTTTTTAGATTAGTCGTAACTGGATGTTTCCCTCCTTCATAAAACGAGGATCCTTCCATATTAAATGGACCAGCTTTACAATTTCGACATCCTGCAGCCAAATCGAATTGAACTTGAATGGAAACGCCTTATATAAAGGTGTGTTCTCCAGTTGGATAAGAATAGGAGCATGGTTAGAGATAAATGGGTATTCCACGCATGATCTCGAAAGGCCAGCAGTAGATAATAAACCTTCAGGAATTAAACATCTATCAAGCCTCCTGGCAATAGCCTCATGACCGAATCTATCGTTATGCCAAGTTGGGACCAACTTCGACGGCTTGATATCTACCAACTTTAGTGACGATAGTAAGTCTCTGTAAAATTCCTCATTTGAACCAGAAACAAAGGAACCCCCCCAGTTTTCATCCGAGGATAAAATGAAATTGAAATCACCAGCAACGATGAGATTCAGAGTTGAGAGAATACCACTTTTTGCTAATGTACTCTAGAATTTCTTTCAGTCTAAACAAGGCCCATAAATATTAAGAAACACCAGCTTCTTTTTTGAATAAATACAGCTACAGGTTAAAAAAATACCTCCGACCGTCAAGTAAGGGATTCGTTCAAAGGGGTTAGGGTCCCACGCGACCAGTAACCCGCCAGAAGATCCTAGAGATTTAACCGCAGTCACAACCCAGGAAGGACGAAGCAGAAGAAAAAAAATCACGAGCTTTTTGTTCATCTGAGAGAGTCTCTTGTAAAAGCATTATCCGGCTTGGTGCGGTCCAACAGTCTGCGAACTGAGGCAACCTTGAGGGTGCCTCCAATACCTCGAATGTTCAAGGAGAGCAATAACATCATTTTTCCCTCGCTGGGGCCTTCATTGCTCTAAGGGCCCCGGTATCCGGGGAAGAACGAACAAGAACATCTGCTTGACTACTAGAAGCCACTTGCTTCTTTCGAGAGCTTCTAGTCTTGATCGGCGAGAGTTCTGAAGCAATGCCATGTGACCAAGAAAAATATTTAAATCCCTTACCTATAGCTTGTGAGGAGGAAGAGCCAATATCTCCACTGTTGACAACAACTTCTTTACCAAGGAAAATAGGCAACAAAACAGGGTCACGGGTCTCAATAAGGTTAGGAGATACAGAGTCGAGCGCTGTAGAGAAAGATGAGTCATCCTCCTCAGCCTCCCTGAAGCCTGGCAAGAACGGAGAGCCTGAGAGCGACTCGTCTAGGGAATGGTTCAAAGGCACAGAGAGGTTTTCGGAGGAAGGGAGAAGGGAAGGTGACAGGAGAGGTATAGTAGAAGGTTGCAGGGGAACTGTAGACTGGAGTGAAGTAGTAAGTGAAACGAGCGGAGTTTTAGTGGCAGGAGGCTGTAGAGAGGAAGAAAGGGAAGGATCCGCTTGAGGAGGGTCAGGGAAAAAGTCAGCCGACTCGGGCTTCGAAGTCTTGTTCGATAGGGTAGATGCCAGTGACTAAGCCGACTTATTTAGAACCTCCTTCTCCTCAGTAGACAGGGATTTAAACTGAGAAAGGCAAAGAAGTTGTAACTTACCAGTTAGACTAGTATTAGGCTCAAGCGTTGGAGAGGATAACACACCAGATGTTTCATGTAAAAAACTCAAAGAAGGATCAGTATCAGTATAATCTAGAGGGCTTCTCTGAATATCAAAATCTTCAGAAGAGCTCTCAATAACAATCTCCGGACAGTCCCGACGAAGGTGACCCGTCTGGGGGCAAAGGTTGCATCGGAAGGGCACTCCGAGATAATCCAATGTCTGTGCAATCCTTCGTCCTCTCCACTCTATCTCTAAGGTTTCTGGCAACCCACATAAAATGTCCATCTCCACAAGAACTTTACCCAGTTTCCGCCAAGGGTCAGAATGGAACTTGGAATCCAGTGCAATGAATCTCCCCAAAGAGTCGCCAATATCCCGTAAGGCTCCTTCATTCCAGAGATACAACGAGAGACCCGGTAAGAGTACCCAGAGGTGCTTGAACTGGAAGTAATCAGTATCAGGTTTGAAAGCAATCCTCCAGTATTTAAGCATAAGACTCCTTCCCCCAAATACCCACAGAGAGCTTAGTAAGAGAGTTGCATCCTCTGGAAAAGAGCAAATAAAACCAATCCAACCTTTGGTAAAACAGATAACCTCAGGGAGGTAACCTAGGAGGGGTAACCACTGGGATTTAATCCAATCCTCCAGAGAAACTTTACTCAGATATTTTTAAGAAATCCGACCAACTAGCACGCAAAGCGCCTTTCTGCAAGTGTCTTCTAAACCCACATCGTTACCTAACACCAGTCGTTTAGCCTTCTTGTTTTCTTTCCAAGTCTTCCTAGAACAGGGGACAGAATAATTTTGTACACCAGGTTTCCTGTGTCCCCTCAAAGAGGAAGAAGGAACCAACGGAACTGGGGTATCCAAGGTCAAGAGTTTGCCTGCCTAAGGGATTCCTGAGGGCAGGATAACAGTGTCTAAAAAAGGAGGACTGAGCAAAGGAGGCAGAGGAGGAAAGGCGAGAGAACTGGAAGAAGGGAAAGACCTGTTAATAGTAGGTGAAGAACATCCAGGAGCACTTTTCAACTTGTCCACCTTGTCAAAGAGGCCCACTTGTCTCCAAGTTTCCTCATCTTCCGGGCTCATAAGTGAACTGATCTTTCGTTCTAGAGTGTTATTGGAGAGCCTCTTCATTTTGTCCCAACAGATCCCAGTCAATCTGACACAACAGGAGTTGACAAGCACTCACTCTGAATAGAAAAAAAATAAGGTTTGAAACTCAAGCTAAACCTGACCCTCTTCCAAGCCAACAACAATAGAAGACAAGAAAAATCTCGTATAACTCGGGAACAGGGAGAGGAAAACAGTGCAAAGCAAAAGGATATGAAAAAACAAACTACAAGAAGCTCCTGTTAGGAACCAGGAAACAAGATGACAAAGGAGTTCTAAAGGAAATGAAACGCCGAGAACGAATCAAATCAAAGCAACAATAAGTTTAGAAGGAAGAGATACACAGTCAATAACCACACAACAGATAAGGAAACTTCTATAAGCACTAAACTAGTGGAAATCCAATAACTGATTTGAAAAAAACCCTGCCCAATATCCCTCGGCTCCTGAACTTCTCTCCATCTCCATCTCCATCTCCATCCCCATCCCCATCCCCATCCCCATTTAATACTTCCCCTAAACATTTAAACCAATAGTGCAAAATGCTCTTTGTGGTCTCTTGCATTTACCCTTTTCCTATTAATCAAAGTTTGTTTTTCGAATTTCAATAAAAGTTTATTGTGATCCATCCATTATATTTAGGGGTTATTTTGACCCATCCATTATATTTCGGGGCTTCATGTTTGTAGAAGAGACAAGGTTTTACAAGATTTTAAGAATTCATTAATTGTCACTTTAACAATTTTAAAATATATTTTTAATGTATAATTTAAATTTTATTGTTTAATTAATATAAATTTATTTTAATATTAAATATTTAATTAAAAACAAAAAAATTGTATAAACTTTTAGATATTATTTATTATTATTATTTTTTAATATTAAGTTTCTTGGAAATTTTCAAGAGATTTTATTAATGTCCTTATATACATCACACCAAACATCCCTTACACCCACGTTATATAAAGCATAACGCGGTACAACAAAAGTAAAGAAAAAGTTGATTTGCATGACGTGGTAAAACAAAGTAAAGGAAAAGTTGATTTCGAAAATAAATTTAAGCCAATTATTTTGGATGATCTTTGACGTTTATGAATGAGTACCATAACAATATAGCAAGATCCACGGGACTAGAATCACGGGACTAGAATCGGGAAGAAGTACTAAAAATTCAAACAAGTAGAGAAAATGAATATACAACATGATTTTAGTATAAAAATATATTATTATGAAATATGCAATTATTATGAGAATAAATATTAGTAAGAGAGGTCAAACAAATGTAGATATTTAAATCATCAATTATATTATTACTTATTTAAAAAATATATATTCTAAATAGTGGTGTTATCTAACTGTTTTACAAAATGATTTTTTCATCGGAATCTCGCGATATAAATTTGGACAAAATCATTATTTTTTGTTGATTAAAATCTATTTATGAATGCAGAAATGGACTAGCATGCTGAAAACCTCACGTGACACTCGGATTATACAGAAATAATCATTCAAATATGTAGATCTAACAATTTCTCGTTGGATTTCGGACATAACTCCCTAAAAAATATTGTCGGTTAAAAAATATTTCATAGAACATTTAGACTACTTCATAAACAATAAGCAATTTTCAACTTTGTTTTTGTGTGGGTTTGTTTGTTTGCATGCATTTGACGATTATTTAAAAAGTTTCAAATTTGTGGTGATTAATTAAGGCATTTAAGCTCAAGAAACTATAGATTCTTGTAATTCAAAACTTAGTGAGATAGTGTTAATATAGTAGATGTGTTTTCGTCCAATCTTGATAACCATAGATGTCTAATACTACACTAATCATTAAAATTCCTCACAATCAAGTCCTTACATCACTAGTTACAATCGCATTGAGACCATTGTATTGTATAAGAAAATTGGATTGGACTAAAATTAGTGCAGCTAGTATTTGGTCAAACATTTTAGTAATTGTTCAATTATGTTGCTTGCTCATTGTTTATATATATATATATATATATATATATATATATATATATATATATATATATATATATATTAAATTTAATGAAATTACACATTTTAACATTATAAACTTAATTAATCTAAAAATATTAAAAAAATAATTTTTTACATAAAAATAATAAGTTTATAAAAAACTAAATTTTAATAATATCATATCATAAAATATCATTATTATAAAAAGTTATAAAATATAAAATATTTGTTATTTTATTTCATAACCATTATCATTTAAAATGCAAAGTCACTATTAAATCTTCCTTAACTTATAGTCTCCAACCACGTTGATGATTAACCACTTTGATGATTGTTGAATGCAGATAGAGTGTTTTCAAAACTAGTTTAGAAAGGGGAAATTGTAAAGAAATCCCTTGTTATATTAGTTGGGAGATTTGGAAGTAAAGGAACCTGGTAATTTTTGAAGATTATCTTTAGGTCAACATAATACTTCAAGAGTTGGGTGAACTAAAAATTGCTCAACAGTTTCAGCATAGAATGATTGATAGGCTTCTTATTATTGATTGGGATCTTGCAGCTAGATTTTTTTTTACAGTGCTTCTCAAGATAGGTGTAATAAATGTGGGGTTGGAGCCCTTCTTCTCAAGATAGGTGTAATAAATGT
The DNA here is from genome assembly GCA_009831015.1 of Picea engelmannii. NCBI lineage: Eukaryota > Viridiplantae > Streptophyta > Pinopsida > Pinales > Pinaceae > Picea > Picea engelmannii. Next base: position 216,296 of record ML787661.1, on the reverse strand, counting down.
GGGGTTGGAGCCCTTTTAAAATGCCCAGTTTTGGGGACTTTCAGACTAGAGATGAATTGTGGTAGAGGAACTACTAGTTTTGTGGTGTATCTTATATTTTGCATATTATAAAAAAATAACACTTGGTAGGGGATTCAAAGATTATTATTGACTGGTTTATTAATGAAAACATTCTACAGTGGTATCTTTTCAGCCATGGATGACAAAAATCCGAATATTGAAAGAGAAGTTTTTACAATTCAAAGCTCAACACATATACAGAGAATATAACAAAAAGATTGATCAGCTCTCAAAAAAAGCACTGCAATTGGACGAGGATAGAATAATATTATACAGAGGATACAAAAATACAAACACACACTTTTAAAAGATTAATTATCAGTTAAATTAATAGTGTTATAAAGATGAAAAACTGGTTCTTTATGTATTTCTGCCTTTCTTTTGAAAAGGAAAATTGTTGAAAGTTAGTTCTGAACTTATATCTTAAAAGTATTGTAGTTTTTTGAAAAAATGTAGAAAAAACAGTTTTTTGTGAAGCTCGAAAAAAGGGACATAAGAAATGTTCCGAAAAACATTTTTATATTTACTAATATAATCACTCCCCAACCACTTTGATGATAATAAATAATTGATAAAAAAAATAATATTTTGAAATTATCTGATCTTTTAAAAAAAGAATTATTATAATCTTCAGAAACCATACAAATACAAATTCCGACATGAAGTCTTCAGAAACCCGACAAATTCCGACATGAAATGTTATGAAACCATTGTATGTTTTCAATGTATTGTCCTATTTTGCAACGACCTTTTTGTTTTCATTACATTACCTCTATCATTTATGTTGAAAACATTTAAGTGGTAAATTTTTTAGATTTCATAAACGCGTTTTCAAATGAGATTAAATTTATTTTGTAGTTATAAATATTTAAATTTTATACATTTAAATTTAAATGATTTGTATGAAGATTAAATTTAACTTTAAAAAAATTGAATTTTGTATATTAAAAAAAATAAATGTATTTATGAACATTTTATATTTAAATTAATGAATTTATTTTTTATTAAATTAAAAAATAAAGTAATTAAACAAAAATTAATGATTGATCTTAAGAAAATAAGAGATTACTTCAATTTCTTTAAAATTGTATTTTTATGATCAAAAAGTATTGAGAGAAGTTTTCTAAGATCACTATAATTTTGATGTCTTAGGAGGTTAGGGAAGTTGGTAATGTGGCAGATATTTTTAAATTGGGATCTAATATGAGTATAGATAGGGCAATCCAAGAGAAAGTATTTTTCATCCTCTACCTCCCTAGTGTCACAAAGATAACATATTCTCTCCTCCCAAGGTGTTTTGGGAGTTTTCCAACGCCCACTTTCACTATGTAGCTAGTGAAAATTTGTTCTTATTTTAACAATGTTGATTTTCTTCTTTGCATTTTTCAAAAATGAGAGATAATTTTCATCTTCTAAATTAGGGTTGACTACCTCCTTGTAGTATCTTAATTTCCTTTTATCCAGTAATTCTTTGTCACACTACATATTCTCCTTAGATTTAGAAGTGATAATATTTGTAATATTATCTATATTTTGCATGATGGCTTGTTCTTGTATTCCCCAATAATTTAGCCAAAATTTGGCATCTTTATGTCATCCTTGCTTGAGCCACTAGTGGTTTTGGGTAGAATTTGAAGCAATTTTGAGGAGCCTCTTGTCATCCATTTCGTTTATCTTGTTCTTGTACATTAGGTATCTAATCATAGGAACACTCTCAATGGGGGAAAGGTCTGCTTCTATGAGGAGGATAGGATAGGGTGTATTGCCCTTAATTTTGAGATTATAAGTTATAACATTATTTTGGCTCTGTTCTATCTTTCTCTGGGATTATCTAGATATAGTGCAACCCCAAACTTCACATCCATATAAGATAACTGGAGTGATGAGAGTGTGAAACAAGAGTTTTATTTTATCCCAAATCCAAAGGTCTATTGATTTACAATTGTTTCTGAGCCCATAATAAGCTTTCCACCCTCCATTTATCATTTTTTCAACGCTATAGTTCCAATTGAGCTTGTGGTGGATATCAATTCCAAGATACTTATATGAAGGCAAGTTTTCTCCAATATATTGTTGTCATAAACAAAAGTATC
>ML787661.1:198398-210453 GCA_009831015.1 Picea engelmannii | reverse complement strand
TTAATGAAAAATCAACATGGTTTCAGAGCATTGGTCTTGAAGAACCCATTGCACAAGCATCTACCAGTCATCCTCTCACTTCTGCAAAACCGTACGACCCTCCTAGGGTTTCCAGAAAATCCATACGACCTTCCTTTCTGAGGTGTTCTAGCACTTAATACTTGGACATTGGGGCTAAAAAGTGCACAGGAGTGTACAACATCCTTCAACGCACCTCTAGGAAGCTTCAGATTGCATTTTCGAGCATTTTGATTTTTTGGCCCTAGGGTTTCTAGGGTTTCACATTTTTCTGCAGAAATTTCAGAATTAAGGGTTTTTCCAGCTCATTGAAGGAGATCTTCAACTCACCAGTGTTCTTATAACTTTCAAGGATTATTGTTGGAATTCATAAGCTTAACAAAACCTAAGGTTTCTATCCTAGCCTAGTCGTTAGGTTTTCTAGTCCAGTTGGCAAGGGTTTGTGAAGAATCTAAAAATATGATGAACAAAACCTTGGTGGAAGATAGGCTTGATGGATCAAGCAACTTCAATTCAAAATATCAAGATGACAAAAGGTGACACCGTTTCTATCTTATTCATGTCAGAGATCAGAGATCAACTAAGTGGAAATTGGAGAAATCATATGAGAATTCTCAAGTATGCGCTTGAATATATTATTTGTATCATTGTCATGAGGGTACCTGCAGGAGGAAGGAACCTTTGCTACAATCATGGATCCAGAGGGATCCCAGTGCACTCAAAAGAACAAAACACTGAAAGTAAAGACTCTGGGCTTGATTTTTTTAATTATCATACCTCTAACCTACATTTCTAAAGTTTGCTACATTACAAGTAGGTGTTGTAGCTATGACAATAAATTGATTCTAGAGATGTACTCATTATTCTCCTTTAGGATATATTCTTGTTTTGTTTCCTTTCGTTTGTTTTTTTGTTCCAAGCAGGTTAACAACAAAGGAATATGATTATCCTTCAGACTTCAGAGGGAATCAATTGACTCAGAGGGAGTCAAAACTATTTGAGAAGGAGGAAGAACATAACCATCATTGAGGAAACCAAAGAAATGATGCATGATCAAAGTCTTCCTATGATTTTGTGGGAATAAGAATACTTGACAACAATATATGTCCAGAACATGAATCCTCACCAGTTTTTGAAGAACATAACACCCGAAGAAGCCTTCACCGGAGTGAAGCCTAAGATTGAACACTTCAGGATATTTGGGCACCCAATGTATCTTAATGTACCCAAAGAGAATAAATCCAAGCTAGACCCTTCAGGGAGAAAGGGTACATTTGTGGGATACAGTGAATTTTTGAAGGCATATTGGTACCATTTCTTCTATGAGCGGAATACCAAAATTCAACACCTTCAAAATAAAAGGAGTGGTTCAGGAACAAAGGGAAACATTGTTGATAGATTGAGAAGCCTCCCACAACTTTACTGATATAGCCATGGTAGAGAGGAGACATCTACCCACAGTGGAATTTGAAGGATTCTTGGTTGAAGTAGCAGGTTGTCGTACCATAGCTTGTGATAGGTACATCCCATAAATGAACTTGACTCTAGGTCAATACACGTTAACACATGAATTTTATGTGGTAAACATTCCTGACACCAATATCATTTTAGGGGTGTAGTGGCTCAACACTTTGGGGCCTATCACAACCAACTATAAAACAATGGAGATGTCCTTCAACACAGATGAAGGGAAGAGAGTTACACTTAAAGGAATGACAGGTGATTCTCCTAGAATAGTGATAGCGAAAAAGATGCATGCCATATTCATGCAAGAAGAGATAGCCTACACAGTTGAATGATTTATTTTGGATACTAAGGGAGAGACCCACAAACCATACCCTCCAGCTATACAAAAAAATCTCCACAAGCACAAAAGAGTCTTTGAGCCTATTCCTCCGGGACAACCACCAGATAGAGGATTTGAGCACATTATAGAATTAGAAGAAGGGTCCAAATCGATCATTACTACACCTTACAAACACCCAAAGAAGCACAAAGATGAGATAGAGAGTGTAATCAATGAATTGTTGGCTATGGGACATATTAGATCGAGTTCAAGTCCATTCGCATCATCAGTTGTGTTGGTGAAGAAAAAGTATGGAACAATTCCCATGTGCATTTTCTATAGAGCATTGAACAAGAGGACTATTAAGAACAAGTACCCTATTCCCCAGATTGATGAATTGTTGGATGAACTTCATGGTGCAGCCTACTCTACTAATATAGATCTACGATCGAGCTATCATCATATCAAGATGAGAGAACATGATGTATATAAAACTGCATTCAAATGTCACTTCGGCCACTATGAGTTTCTTGTGATGCCTTTCGGCCTCACCAACGCTCCTTCCACCTTTCAGACATGTATAAATCATGTGTTCAAAAAGCAACTAATAAAATATTTGCTAGTCTTCTTTGATGACTTATTGATCTATCAAAAGACATGGGAGGATCACTTAAGGCATGTGGATGAAATTTTGGGTATCATGGAGGAGCAATTTTTATATGCTAAAGAGTCTAAGTGTGAGATTGGTATGACCAAAGTTCAGTACTTAGGAAATATTATTGTGGCAAAGGGAGTACAAGTTAATCAAGAAAAAATACAAGTTATCATCAATTGGCCTACACCTAGGACACTCACAGAACTCAAAGGGTTCCTTGGTATTTGCAGCTACTACAAATTTTTTTCCAAGGGCTTCTCCCAAGTTTGCACTCCTTTAACAGACTTAACCAATAAAGGGGCTTTCACTTGGAGTGATGAAGCACAAGTCACGTTTGAGAAAATGACAAAGGTCATGAGTACTTTCCCGGTACTTTCCCTACCTGATTTCTCTCAACCTTTCATATTAGAATGTGATGCATCAGACGCAGAAGTAGGAGTTGTCATGATGAAAAATAAGCATCCTATTGCCTATGAGGGTCGTAAGCTGAGAGGCCCTGAGTTTCTCTACACAATCTATGACAAAGAGATGATGGACATAATGCATGCTTTGTCCAAATTCCAACAATTATACTTAGTTGGAGCAAAATTTGTAGTAATAAATTATCACAACAGCCTCAAGTACTTTTTATCTTAGAAGGACTTGAATGAGAGACAACAAAAGTGGGTAAGCAAGATTCAAGCTTATAATTTTGATATTGAATATGTTAAGGGAAATAATAATGTAGTTGCATATGCCCTATCAAGAAGACCTTCAACATACTCTATGACAGAAATACCAGTAGATTCGAAACCACAGTTGTTGGTGGAATACTCAAAGAACAGGTTTGTATGTGAATTGATGGATGGGAAACTACATGATGACATGTACAGGTTTGTAAATGAAATCATTTATTACAAAGGAAGGATCTATTTGGTACCCAGATCTACATTCAAAGGAAAGGTGTTCCAAGCAATCCATGATGATCCAATAGCAGGTCATCAAGGGTTCCTTAAGACATACATACATGTAAGAGAAAGGTTCTCTTGGAAAGGACTCAAAGGAGATGTTATGTGCTACATTCAAGAATGTGCTACTTTCCAAAAAAATAAAGATTGACACTCTCATCCAACGGGAATCTTACAACCTCTTCCAATACTAGAGAACAAATGGGAAAGTATCTCAATGGATTTCATCACAAGTCTTCCCATAACGCAAGGCAAGGACTGCATATTTGTATTTGTGGATCGGTTAACCAAGTTCAGTCATTTCTTTGCAGTCTCCATGGACTATAGCGCATCACAGGTAGCTGAGTTATTCTTCAAAGAGTTCTTTAGGATGCATGGAATACCTAAGAACATTGTTAGGGACAGGGACAACAAATTCATGAGTAACTTTTGGCAGGAATTGTTTAGACTGGTGGGCACTGAATTGACTCCTAGCACTAGCTACCTTTCCCAAACTTATGGGAAAAATGAAATTCTCAACAAATGGATAGAGGGTTACCTCAGAAATTATGCATAAGGACAACAGAAAGCTTGGGTCAAATGGATTTACTTGGGGGAGTATTTTTACAATACCACCTACCACATGTCCATTGGAATGTCCCCCTTTAAAGCTTTATACAATTATTATCCTCTTACTTTTGAAGAGATTGTATTTGGACAAATCAAGGCTCCTATGGAAAAGGAGTGGATCCAAGTTAACTAGGAAATCATCGGAGAACTCAAGGACAATCTCCATAGGGAACATAACCAATATAAATTATATGCAGACAGGAAAAGGGTGGAGCGCACCTTTGAGGTTAGGGATCTGGTATACTTGTGCTTGAAACCATATAGACACACATATATCAAGAAGAGTGGTGTTGAGAAATTGCAACCATGCTTCTATGGTCCATATGAAGTACAAAGAAGAATTCAAGAAGTAGCATATGAATTTAAATTCCCCCCGGGGAGTAAGATCCACAATGTTTTCCATGTGTCCTGTTTGAAAAGAGCATTGAGTCAACATGTACTAGTCAATGAGACATTGACACCAGTGGATGAAAAAGAAAATCTACGCCTAATACCAGAAGAGATATTGGAAACCAAGGTGAAACAACTAAGGGGTAGAGCAATTAAAGAGTATTTGGTTAAATGGAAATTGTTTCCCATAGAAGATGCTACTTGGGAAAGTGAAAGAATTTTGCAAGAGAATGGTTATGGATTGCTTGAGGGAAAGCAATTTCCATTAGGGGAGACTGTAATATCCCCTTCTCATTGACACAAAAGCTTGGGGATGTAGTAGTCTAGCTACCCCTCTAGACTATAGTCCAAGACAAGTAAGGGGAAGGAAATGTGGTTTTGTCACTAAATATATCTAAGGTTATATTATTAAAGTGACTTTGGTAAAAGACTAAGGAAGATTAAATTTAAAAACCTTAGCAAGTGGGAAAAAACAACTCAATGGAAAATTAGAAAAAGGAGGTATAAAAGAAAGTGAAGGGCACACCTCTTGGCATTCTATTCTCATTATTCATTTTGTACTCTTCACTCTTGAGCTTGACAGCTTACGTTTTGAGGGTTTTGAGTAAACAAACCCTAGAAACTAGCAAGGGGGTGAAAGATTCCTCTTTTCCCGGTTCAAGCTTGGCCAAGGAGGTGAAAGATCCCTCCCTCATCATTCTAATCCAGTCACAAGTATTCAACAAGAAACACTTGGAGTTTGGTGTACAAATCTAAAGGGTTTCCAGTAGTAGGGTGCATCCTTGGAAGGAAAGAGGCTTGTTTGCTTGAAAGAGTCTAGATCTGTAGTACTACACCATTGTAGGTTCATTTCTAGGGTCATAGCGCCCTTTTGCAGCATCAACACCAAGGGTATCTCTCTTGGATTATTTTATTTGTCTTGGGATGAATTTTTGAAGTAGGGCACAACCCCCATTGAGATTACTCACATATCTAATGGAAACCTTAGGGATTTTTACCCAAACTTGCATCATTCCCACTCTAGATCCCCTGGTCTACAGTTTGAGGGTGTTTTGGTAGCATTTGGAGGCCATTTACTAGAAGGCCTAAATATTGAGCATTCCCATCTGATCAGGCCCATACCAGTTCCAGATCCATCATTCCAAGGCCATACCAACTTTATATCTAGCAATCCAGGGTCGTACCAGCAGGGATCTGAAGGAATCCATTTAAGAAGGGAAAGAAATTAATCTTATAATCAACTATATTCAGTGGATGAAGACCTAGGGTATCTATATGTTCTGTGTTGTACCAGATCTGCAGATCTATGTATGAAGATCACTTATTCTATCTAAATAAAGGTCAGATCTTAAGCTTGTTATCTTTGTTTATGTGTTAACTTCATTATTGTGTGTTCCATACTTGTTGTGATGTCATCTATGCAATAAACTCAGCAAAATACTTCAACACATCTTTCTGTAATAGAAACCTGCAAAACAAAACATCAAACATCAAACAAAAACCTTAGTTCTTGGCCAAAATTTGGTTGGGATCATTACACAAAACTTGTTTAAACAACAAAGCTTGGAAACACCTTCATCCTGTATATCCAAAGGCATAATATATCAACATATGGCTCTCAAAATAACATGCAAGCCAAGAATGTAATAACAAAGGCCACAAGAGATGCATGAATGGAGAAAAAAAAGTCCATGGAACTTGTGCCATCCACCAAACGAGGAGTAGGTAAAAAATTGCTAGTTAGTGTGAGGACAAAGATGGAAAACGTCAGTACTACAATTGTCAGTAATTGTGACTGTAAATATGGAGGTATTCATTTCCATTGTCGTTGTTGATTATAAAATTGTTAAAGGAAAAAATAAAATCAATACGTAATTTGAAATTAGCTACAAAATATTATTTCACTCTATCTTGAAACCCATAAAAGAGTTGAAAATTTTGAAACAAAGTATTAGAAACTTTAAGAGAATAAATAAAAAATTGAATAACAACACAAAAGACAACCAAGCAAATCTATGTGCTAACCTCTAATAACATATATACAAATATTATTGAATGATCAAAGTCGAACAATCCTCAAAATGTACAAATGGGACAATAAAACACAATTCTAAAGGAAAAAATGATGAAAATCCATCAATTCAACTACCAAAGGTAAATATTAACATCAATCTGAGCATGGAAACAATTAAAAAGGACTAGATCTCCCCATGGGGGTCATTTGAAACAAGTCCAAACAAGAAAAATATCAATCTTGTTGTTAGATACCTAAACTACCTGAGCTCGATCCCATAGGGTGGCACAAAAACAAGAGTGGAACAACTAAGTTTTGGACATGAATCGATTCATGGTGGATCTTGTGTAAAGCATCACTAGGCTCCCATTTTCCAAGGATGAAGCGAAGCCCATCCAGATGTTGTTGATGTCTTACCCACTGTGGGGAGCCATGGGCAAGTTGAGGTAGACCTTGTGCACTAGAGCCTTCAATAGTCTGTGGCCCCCATATAGTTGGATTCTAGATTGTGTTGATAGAAGAGATGATACCATCCCTTGTACATTAGTGTCCCTACAATAACAAAAGAATAAAAGTAAGAATTCAACACATTCCATGGCAATATGAAATGATCCCTGAGCACCAGACCTAGAAATTGACGGGCTACAGCTCATATTTTGCCCCTCAACCCATATTTGACACTTGGTTATAAAATTCAAACATCATGACTGACTAGCATTAAAATTATTTACCTGTCAGTTTGACGTGTGACCGCCTCCAATGCCCGTCAAAAACTCTAGTGGGTATACCGTATAACATAGGGCTAGGTAGTAGGGCCTAGGAGTCACGACGTGGAAGCTGGGTTATAACTTATACGCACTTGCAACCTGCAAGGAAGTAGGTGGAACTGTGAAAGTAGCTCTGTATAATTAGAAATGCAATAAATTAATCATGTTGTTGCATTATGGTGTCACCAAAATATACATTAACTCATAAATTTCTGATCAGGCTGAATCTGGAGGGATGAATCCCGATGGTAGCTACTAGCTACTAACGCAGGCTGCAACTCCAAATTTTCAGTGGTCGCTGAGGGAAACCCATTCTTCCGGGGAAGGAAATTCACATAGGAAGAGAATACGAATCAACAGGAGGAAACAATGAACTGTGAACCGTCTTCAGAGAGAGAGGATAAGGAAGTCGTGAAGTTCTTGATCTTGGCAGATCAGTACCCATTGTTTTCCCTTCCTCAGACGGTAGACCTCTTCTTCACTGAATGGAGTTTTGGTATGTTCGCTTGGCTTAGCTAGTATTTGTAATTAAAAAAAAAAAAACTAATTTCTCATGTCTGAAAAACCAAAAAAAAAAAACCCTTATCTTCTTCAAGCATTGCTTGTTCATGGATCACCGCTTCACTTAATCAATCAAAGCACTAAAAAAAAATCCTTATTTTCTTTAGGCATTGCTTGTTAGTGGTTCACTATATCAATTAGTTATTTTATTTCTCAATTTGTTCATTTTTCCTTTTCCTCTCCTAGAGAGGAGAGGGAGGCTAGAAGGTATGACTAGCACACAGGCCCAAATAGAAGTGGTTAGGGGAAGAACTAGAAAATGTGCTTTAGGGTCCCAGCATGCCCATAGTGTGGGTGGCCCCATACCATCGGCAGAAGCTGATCTCAGCTGGCCCAAGAACGCCAAAACTATATTGAAACACGCCAACAGTGCGTTTAGATAGTGGGTATCCATAGCAATATACCTGATTCAAAAAACGAATATACATTTAAAGTTCATATGGATCATGAATTCCCCAATATACATTGGAGTATATATGAATTTGCTAATACCTCCCACCTTATGCAAAAGCAAGAGAAACTAGGCTACAGTTCGATAACCTTCACTGGAGATTTAGTTTGGATTCCATTCATCACATTCTAGATGGATTTATATACATCTACACACGAACTATGAACAAAATTATATAAAACTGAGTGGCAACACGTGTTCTGAAAATCAGAAAAAGACATTGAGCACATTCCAGATGAAGTTATCTACATAAAATGGGTGGCAGTACGTGTAATCCAGGGTTTGTAAAAAACCAACAAAAAACAATCCCTCGTTTGTAGTGGTATTCTTTAAAGCATTATAAGCCGTATTTTGTAAATATATTTGATTTTTATAAGCATTTTTATAACATAAATAAAATAGACACTTATAAATCTGCATAAAACGTAAAATGACATGCATGAAAAACAAACATCTGTCATCAAATTTGCATTTGACAAATAAGATAAATTTGAAATTCCAAGCCTGCTGAGCACTGAAATATCAATCTTATCATCTAAATTTGCATAAATTTAATTCATCCACAATTTGGAGCACCTATCCCAATACACAAATCAATGAAGATAGGTTTTTTGTGCATATCAAATGAAATTGTCATTTCCCAATGCTATCCTTTTTCTTTTCATTAATACCAATGCGCAATGGTCATCTCTAAATGAGAGTTACATCTAATGAATTTGTCCCGTCAATGGAATATAATTTATTTAATGTAATGAAGGGAGTTAATAAATTTATACTTCCAATAAATATTCTCTTTCATCCACTTCAAAATGTATACTTCCAACAAATATTCTCTTTTATCCACTTCAAAATTTTGCCATGAATTTTTTGCCATTTGATTTAAAAAAAAATAGAACTCCCCTCTTTATTATTCTTGCAAGATAATCAAAGTATGTTTGTAAACTATTGCATAATGTCCATGCCTATACCTACTTCATTAAGAGTATCCAACATAATTATGCGGAGAGTATAACATGTTATCTATTTCTATCGTGAATAATCTTATTTCATTGAGTAAAGGATCTTAAAAGATTTTTTTAACGGGTAGAGTTTTCACATGGTTTTAGAAATATTATTTTTTTATTTTGCAAAATGTGGTTTATTCAACTAATCCATAATAACTAAGTCATAAAATTTTACAATTGCACAATTTCAAGGTAAAAATATGAGTTAATTACTCAGAAAATTTAACCCAACTAAAATTATACGAGTTAACTAGCCAAAATTTGTAACCAAACATGTTAAGGGTGAGTTAAACATAGATTGTATATCTCGATACAGAAAAACAACTTTAAATTTCATTAAACTTATTTTTGTAAATTGGACAAGTAAATAAAATTTTATTGATAAATATTATATCATTAACTACAATGTTGTATTAGCCCTGTGGGGCAGCTCAATTGGCAAGTGTCGTGATATGAAGTGTTATGTTCGATGAGGTTTTGAGTTCAAATCCCCTTGATTTACACATGCCTACAGAAGATGCATATGTATGGCAACTGGAGGTTATAGTGGTGGCAGTCAGAATCAACCTCGTGTCACGTGAGTACGAGACCGACTCAGTTGTCGATTCCGCTAGTGATAAAAAAACTACAATGTTGTATTAAAATATTCTCAAATGTGTGAAAAGTGAAAATGAAATAAATATCATGTCAACATGGAGATGGATTGAAATATCTCTCAACAATTACATTCCATATGTTCAGTTTATTTACTTTCATTACCTAGCATTTAATTTATTCAATTACAATGAAATATCTATCAACAGTTACATTCCCAGGTGAATCTAAAAAAATTATATAACAAGAAATTTGAGGGACTATTTGGTTGTGAAACATTCCTATAAATGTTGTTTCCCTCATATCATCATTAAAATTTGGCATTGACATTGGCATGACATCTCATATGATCAAACTCTCACAAAAACTATATTTAAGCAGCTACCCGATATAATAACAATCCTTCACCCACTTTTTGATAGCCTACTAGTTCTATAAATAATTTCTCCCCAACTACTTGTAGCCCCATCATTAATGAGTAGCAACCACTTAGTGGGCCTTATTTAATAAAGATGATCCTTTTACATTAAGTAACTATCAACTAACTATGTAATTGACCTTATTCAAAGAAGATGGACTTGTACATTAATTAATCAGTAATCCCAAATGAAGGAGGTTGGAGTAGGGTCCTTACATGCCCCCCCCCCCCACTTCAAGCATATCATTGTCTTCAAGGTCGTAGGTGTGGAAACTATTGTAAAATCATTATTGGTACCTAGGTGGCATTGTCCAACTATGTACACTTCCACTAGATCACGACCTTGTGAATTTTGCAATGGCACAATCAACGTTCTCTTGTGACTAGTACTCTCTCCGACTATAACCAAATTGAACTCTCTTCATCAAGTTTAGGAAGGTCGGCCTAAACTTGGAAATTGCCCCCCATGAACTTCTTCAAACATGACACATAGAAGATTGGGTGAACCCTGGAGTGGGCTAGAAGAGACAATCGATACACAGTCGGTTCAATTTGTTGGAGTATCTTGTAGGGGTAATAGAATTTTGGTGATAACTCTTATCTTTGAGATACGATTGCTTATAGGGTTGGAGATGAAAGAACAATTGATCCTCTTCATCAAAAGAATGCTTAGAGCGATGTTAATCAACCTATTACTTCATTCAATTTCAAAACAAAACCATATTATCCTTAAGTGTGTGGAGAATGGCTATTTTGGCGTTAAATGTGAAATCGATTTCTTGAATCTTGGATGTTCCAAGTGGATAGGAAGTGACTAAAGGGTTTTTTTTTCCATAGAAAACTTTATAAGGTATCATTTTGGTGGCACTATGTGTTAGCGATCAAATAATTCATTCTGAAATTTGTTTGAAAAATGATTCCTAATCTTGCGGGGGACTTTTGACTACCTTCCCGAGCTCCAAATTCAGATTTGAAAGTACCATTGGAAAGCTTAGGATTTCTATATGTCAATCGACTATTCAAGCAAGTAAAATGGACTCTCCACGACTCATAAATTCGATTTTTCCCAAGGCAGTTTTCATTTAAAAAATCTGCACTTTCAACAACTATTTCGCCTTGAACTTTGCTAGTTAGCTGGTGAAAGCTCTGCTTTTCAACAACTAAAGGGTCGGATTCAGGACAAAAGAGCTAGTGAAACCTGTTACATGGCAGCAATGTCGTATTTTTGCCCAGATCTGACTTTTTCTCAACCAAATCTTTCAAGGTTGGTTTCTAAAGATGCATAATAATTAAATACATCAGATTTAAGGTTTTATCTTGATGTATTATGTGTTTAAGAAGGTGGAAAGGTAAAATTGGTGACCTAGTTTATGAGCAAAAAACTGTTTTTTTTGTCAAAGGTGGCAAATTCGAATTTCCTATGAAGATGCATCAGCCTTGGAAGGTTTTCTACATATGTCAAAGAGTTTGGAGGACATGAAGACTATCAAGATAGAGTTTGACCCCTTAAATAGGATCTTTTCCTATTTTGTTTTGACTTTCCATTTTTAGTATTCTAGATCCATTTTTATAGGATCTCATCCTACACTTGTTGTATCTATTTTGATTTGACTATTTTTAGCAAATCTTATCCATCTTTCAAGGATCTAGATTTCATCTTGTAAGGATATAAAGCCAAAGACATTTGGAGCACCAAGGGGTTCAATCTTGGATACATTTTGCTACTGTACTAGACTCTTATCTTGATAATAGAATCACAGTCTTCTTTTGCTTTCAATGTCAGATTTGTTCATGTACTTCATTATTCTATACTTTACTTCAGTTTAGCTCAACTTCTAAGA
>ML787661.1:182423-198348 GCA_009831015.1 Picea engelmannii | reverse complement strand
TGAGTTATCCCATTGTTCCAAGCATACCAAATTTACCATATTCTTGAGTTACCAAGCATCTTTGGCCTACAACCCCAAAGAGTTTCTTGGAGTGATAACAAATTGGCGTCGTTGCCGGGGAGAGGAGATTGAAGCTCAACTTCCTTGGGAGACAACACAGATCCAACTTTGATGATAGACAAATCCTGGACACTATTATGGTTATAATCATCTATTTGGCAACTCCATGAAGGACGAATTCAGTGGAAACTCTACGATATTCAAGTGTCAAAAGCATTTGCTACTCTTTTGTCTCAGAGGTTTGCACCTCTTGACTTCTCTTCAGTTCCTGGTTTCCCACATCCAGTACCTAATATGTCAGAATGGGGAGATTTTCTTCCTATCTTCAGAGAGAACAAGGAAGACAATCCTGCAAAGCATCTCCTCAAGTTTCATGAATGCATGGATCTACTAGACCTACAACATGAAGATGTTTGTATGAAGATGTTCATGCATTCCTTGTATGGTGATGCACGTCAGTGGTATTTCTCCTTACCTCCTTCCAGTATTTCATTCTTGAAGGATTTTCACCAAGTATTCACTGAACATTGTAAAAGGTACTATTCAGATGAGTTTGCATTCAATAATTGCTGTGAAGAATATGAATTGCATTCTCAGGTTGAAAATGTAAATAGAGAAGAATATCTCCCTCATCATCTACATCATATCTCTAATGATCTTCATGATGATGTGATTTCACATCAACATAAACTAGAAATGGATTATAAAGGAGCTGAATGTTCTCTAGATACACATGGAAATGATCAGCTTTCTATTGGTCAGATATCCATTCAAATAAGTAAAGCTAGCCCACAATTTTCAAATTTCCAGATCAAGAGAAGTGGTAGTAACTGTGAAGAACAAGATTTTCAGAAAACATCTAATCTCCAAGAAGGACAACAAGAGGATTATATTTCTCCTTATGTACCTTACATGTCAATGTCAGATGAGAAGGATGAATATGATGAGGTAAAAGGTGATATGTTTTCAAATCTATTTCAAGATCCTATTGTTGATGACTCTATGCAAGAATCTTCATCTCTATCATTAGAAATTGTCTTGATGTTCCCATATTTGATAAATATAGTGATGAGGAAGAAGACTTTAAGTCTTGTGAAGGATTGTTGACTACTAAAATTTCATCTAGTTCTACTTTTCAACAAAGAGATGATCATAGATGTATGCACATTGTGGTTAATAATAGCTATCAAGATCTTACTACAGTAGGGAACATCTTTCATTATAACCGAGATATTAATGATCTTCAGGATGTTAATCATCATATAGATGCTTTTAACATGGTACCAAATGCATCTATTATTTTAAGTTGTCATAAAGATCAGATTGCCTCCTTTGAAGACTTGAAAGGTGATGAGCAGATTGACCAATCAGTAAGTGAAAGTATTGCATCTACAGTATATGTTGAGGACAACCCACATTTTCCAGACTTGCAGATAAAGGTAGATTGCAACAGATATGAAGAAGGTGAGGAGCTGAAAAGTCCAGATCAACATTCCATCCTATATGTTTCTCCAACAGATCTCGAGCAACCTGCATTCAACAGTGAGATTAGTAAAGGCAGTTTTCAACATCATTTCAATTTACAGTTGGATCAGCAATCCAAAGAGGTATTGCTTTGTGAATTTGATGACCCTTTTGCTGACTATTTGGAGTCTATGAGCAGCATTAATCCAAAAATATTTCTGTCAGATGAAGGTTGGTCTTGTCATCTTTTCAAATGGCATTTTCACAAGCTATGGTCTTTTTCATATTTTGGGTCAAGATCAAGTATGATACTAGCAAGTCAATTACTTTCTTGGCTGCTTTGGAAATTTAGTTTTACTTGATCAATCTGCCTCTACTGGTTAGTGTAGGGATTGATAGAAGAATAAGCTCTTTCTTTGAGTAGGTAGATTACTTTCAGTTTTCTTGAATAAGCAGAGCAAACTACAGGTCAAGCCCAAAACCACATGTTATACCACAAGTCTTACCTACATTGTGCTAGTTGGGCATGCAACTTCAAAGCCATGAGCTAAGCAAGGATCGAGCCATGATTTTAATTGATGATTCATGTGTCATATGTCGAGGTCGAGTCAAGCCTTAATTATCAATGAATGACATAGCAGCTACACACACATTAGGCAAAGAGACTCCCTTTTCACTTTTAATGGCTGGATCTGGACCATCCCTCCATGCTGCACCTACTCTGGCAGCCTCGAGTTATTCATCAATCTCTCGAGTGTTTATTGCGGATTTAGAGAAATTTGAACATCCATTGGTTGAACCCTAGGCAGAGTTAATCTGATTAGTTCAACAGAATGGCTCTTATTCACATATAACCGTTGCCTCAACTTCTTTTGGAAAAAATGTAATGCCACGAGCTGTAGCTTTGTTGGATGTTTCTCCTGTTTCCGATATCACACAGATTATTGGGGATCAAACATTTGTCAGACCAATCTATGATGGAAATGATCTCTGTACATTTTGTTACATTGGGCCAGGTCCCTGCATAATGAGTATTAGGCCAACTTTGTTCCCAGTTTCTTTTTCACCACGCAACACATAAACTCGTCACAAAGCCCGGTTCTTAATTTTCAAGATTGTACGGGTGTCGATGCTTGCTTTTTCACATCAGCGTGTCAGCTACAAAGCCAAAAGAGCTAAAACATCTGATGCATGGGGGATTCGATATATGAATGCAAATAGGCAGTTGCCAAAAACACCTGATTTGCAAGCAGAGAATGTGTGTGCAGCTGTCCAATGGAGAAACACAGTTGTCCAATGGAGAAACATAGAATTTGTTGTTGAAATATTTAATAGGGAGAAGGTGATCTAAGGCAGAGGCCACGAGGAGGAGTGTAGAGCCACGAGCACCTACAAATACATAAATGATAAGGGTCAAATACATTGATTAGAGAAATACATTGTGCAAACAAAAGTTCAAAGGGTTCTCGCCTTTTGGGTTTCCTCTTTACCATTTAAACTGGCCACATTTTTCAAATCATAGCAGACGGACGAGTTGCTCACAGAACGCAAGGGTGAAATACAAGAAGGTCGACGGTGATAACCCTTGGCAAGAATACCCAAAAAATTCATTGGTGTTGTATGGATATTGGTTCACGAGGTGCAATGATGCTCTTTAAAGAAACCAAGTAGGGTGAAGTGTTTGATTCAACACACCAGGGTTTGCTTTATTTTCTTGGTGCATTATGTCTAGAGGATGTTTCAAAGGATTTTTAATAGATGATCTATTGTTATTGCAACTTTTTGCTTAAGGCATCTCAAGACAAATGCTTTGTATCTGAAGCTGCTGGAAAACAAAAAGTCAAAGACCTCAAGCTGCCTGCAATGCTCTCATTTCAAGGTTGGAGTTATTCTCGAATTTCCAAACCATGGTTACAGATCTCACCATCCTGCCTATGTCCAACACTTCTCTTCTCAATGAAGATATTTCCACAACAGATGCCATGTCGATGTGCAAACAACATTTCCAGGGGAGTTTGAAGCAAACATGTTACAGATAAAGAAGATTGTGAAAGATAACAACAAACTTTGGAGAATAGACAGATGATAGATTGTAAAGGCTGAATGACTCCATGCCCAATACTAAAGGCACAAGGTCTGCCAGGTTCTTGGAGACCTCGCAGGGAGGTCTCCATCCCAATTGGAGCCAGATGTTAGTGACCAAATAATTCATTCTGAAATTTGTTTGAAAAATTATGCCTAATATTTCGGGGGACTTTTGACTTCCTTCCCGATCTCAAAATTCAGATTTGAAAGTACCATTTGAAAGCTTAGGATTTCTAGATGTCAATCGACTATTCAAGCATGTAAAACAGACTCTCCACGACTCAGAAATTCGATTTTTCCCAAGGCAATTTTCATTTTAAAAATCTGCACTTTCAACAACTATTCTTCCTTGAACTTTGCTAGTTAGCTGGTGAAAGCTCTGCTTTTCAACAACTAAAGGGTCAGATTCAGGACAAAAGAGCTGGTGAAACCTGTTACATGGCAGCAAGGTCGTATTTTTTCTCGGATCTGACTTTTTCTCAACCAAATCTTTCAAGGTTGGTTTCTAAAGATGCATAATAATTAAATACATCAGATTTAAGGTTTTATCTTGATGTATTATGTGTTTAAGAAGGTGGAAAGGTAAAATTGGTGACCTATTTTATGAGCAAAAAACTGTTTTTTTTGTCAAAGGTGGCAAATTCGAATTTCCTATGAAGATGCATCAGCCTTGGAAGGTTTTCTACATATGTCAAAGAGTTTGGAGGACATGAAGACTATCAAGATAGATTTTGACCCCTTAAATAGGATCTTTTCCTATTTTGTTTTGACTTTCCATTTTTAGTATTCTAGATCCATTTTTATAGGATCTCATCCTACACTTGTTGTATCTATTTTGATTTGACTATTTTTAGCAAATCTTATCCATCTTTCAAGGATCTAGATTTCATCTTGTAAGGCTATAAAGCCAAAGACATTTGGAGCACCAAGGGGTTCAATCTTGGATACATTTTGCTACTGTACTATACTCTTATCTTGATAATAGAATCACAGTCTTCTTTTGCTTTCAATGTCAGATTTGTTCATGTACTTCATTATTCTATACTTTACTTCAGTTTAGCTCAGCTTCTAAGAACTGTTATCTTCGTATTAAGCTCATGAACCTGAATTAAATGACTTCTTGCTATCTTGTATGACCCTACACATTGTTGTATTTGGTTATCTAGACTAGTATTCTTCATCCCCTGTTCCAACTTTGCTCTCTGATTATTGATTTCTAAAAGCACTGTCTTATTCGAATGCATGATAAGTGGTCCATTTCATTAGCCATTGAGTTATCCCATTGTTCCAAGCATACCAAATTTACCATATTCTTGAGTTACCAAGCATCTTTGGCCTACAACCCCAAAGAGTTTCTTGGAGTGATAACACTATGATAAGTAGTGTTGTACCACCATTCAACAATAGATATCCACTAAACCCATTGGTTATGTCGATCCATAGTAAAACACGATAAGTAGGTTTCTAAGAATTTTTTGACCACCTCAGTTTGACCATCAAGTTGGGGATGATAATATGTGCTCATGTTCAAGTTTGTTCCCTATAATTTAAACAACTCCTACTAAAATTCGTTGGTGAAGGTGGGATCACGATTTGATATAATGGAAGTGGGCATGTTGTGTAACCTAAAAATATGATCCATGAAATCTTGAGCCACCATGGGGGGTGTAAATAGGTGTTGTAAAGCACACAAATGAGCATATTTAGAAATAAAATCGACTACCAACATGATGATTGATTTGTTGCATTATTTCAAAAGGGAGGCCCACTATAAAATCCATGGAAATGTCAAGCCACATAGTGACCAGTATCAACAACAGTTGCAATGCCCTAGGAGAATTCACTGTTTCACCCTTGTACCATTAACAAGCAACACATTCAAATAAAAAAGTAAATATGTCATTTTTCATGCCTTCCAAAAATAAAGAGTTCTTATCTCAATCATAGGTTTTCTAAAAGGCACATTGACCCATTATAGGGGATTAATGCAACTCCTCTAACACCCTATGTTTTAAAGCAGAATTTGGCACCAAAAAAGCACACCCTTTATACTATAATGTATTATACTACCATGTATAACCTTTAGGGAGATTGGTGTCCTCTAAAGTATTTGGATTATTTGAACCATTATGTCTTTTTCCAACCATTATTTTCGAGCTTCTATGATCCAATCTAGTATGGGTAAGGATAAAGCAAAGAGATAATTACTCTTCATATTTCCTAGACAAAGCATTATCCACCACATTCTCTTTTTCCTTCTTGCATATTATCGCATAACCATCCCCAAACATCTTAGTTTTGTGCTACTCTGAAGATGACAACCTCTATTCCAAAAAATATTTCAAACAATGATGTTATTTCTTGATCTACAAGCGCCACCCAATGAGATATAGACTCTGAGTATTGACTACATGAAGGATGCACATCATCTCTTTCTCATAGGTTGACTTTGTGGGCATCATCATCCCCGAATCTTGATTATATGAAGAATTCTTTTACGCTACTCTTCCATGGTAGTAGCTTTTCCTATAAGTTGGTTCTCTGTTTTGAGTGGTTCAACTGGTTTGGAAGAATTACATGGAAGAGTGGAGGTTCAATCAGTGACTTTCAACACTCCTAAGGAAGTGATTATGGGAATTTTGTTGAATCAGACCAAATGAATTTCGGCATTAGAGGTCGAATTGGATTTGCTCAAGCAATTTAATTCTTCCATGGCCAAGAATTTTCAAGATAGACCTAGTATTTCACATCCCTATACTTCTCCAGAGAGTGTTCAACAAGCTATAGTGACTCCAGATAAGTGTTGATCCATTTTCATGTATCACCTTTGATTTCCAAGTTTATCCATGTATAGAACCCTTCCCCACCCTTTTCCTTTTCATCTCATAGTCCATAGTGTATCTATAATTTCATTATATATCGAGAAAAAATTCATATGTTTACAATACTTATTCATTTTCATGACTTGTGCAACATTTTTTATGCTATGCAAAGATTCTCTTTTTCAAAACCATTTCCCCGCACTCCGCACAAAACCTTCCACTGCACAAGTCGTGTTCCGCATAGGCCAACACTTGGGTTAGTTTCAATATTTTTCGTTAATGCCAAAACTCAACACCACCCTTCCTTCTACACAATTATTTTCTCTGCACACCCTTCCACACTTCTGCCTCCTCCATAATACACTTCATGTACTCCAAAACTTCTACTATGTAGTTATCCATTTGATGGTTATGGTTCCGCATAAATATTTCCATTCCCTATCCCCCACACACTATACTCCTACGCACATCCAAACTTCTGCACAACCCTCGCCTATTCACACTCATAATTTCACACAACTATTGTGCGAATAACCTTGCACATTATGCTCCCTACACACATCAATCCCTCCACACTTTTGTGTTGATGCATGTAGCATCAGACAATTACTTCCATATTGGCATGTGTCTAGTATGTGGAAGTCATCAAAAGCCTTCTAAGTGTGATATTTTACTTTAGTTAATGTAATTATTAAAGTAAATTGTTTTTATTAATTAATTGATTTATTTAAGGAAAATGCTAAAAGTAATTAGCATACAATCTAAATATCAAGTGAGTGTGAGAAGTAATCTCAACTGTCAATCACTTTGGAGATTAGAAAAAGATTATAACTCGTGATTATAAAATCAAGGATAGGGTAAAGGAGAAGACACTTTTTGGTGAGTGACCAAGGTGGGACTTTTACACAGAGAAAAAAAAGACTTTTGCTAGTGTGGAGTCAGGTGAGAGTGTAGAAGCAAAGAAGGACTTTTGCTTACATAAGAGTGAGGAGATATCATTGGTTGGGTGAAGATATTTAGTCCAAGTGTTGATGCATAGAGGGTTGGATCATGAAGGACTATGATTCAATATCTTGGATAGGTGGAGAAGGAATTCCATCTAAAGATCATACAAGTCGAGGAGAAGAGAGAGCAGAGGCATCCACTGGTGGGTTTCAACTGATAAAATCCAGAGGAAAGTGTAGCATCGTACTGAAGTTGTCGTACTACATGTATGTGAGCACCAAAGGAGACATACATGTATACGCAGGTGTGACAAAGGGAAGGTGCGTACACCTCAAAGTGTGCCAGATATGGGTTTTGGGTGTTTTGATCTACGCTTGCGTGTGTCTTTCTTAACGTTGGGGATTTTAGACCCATGGTTCATCCGAAGTTATCCAATAAAAACCCCAAATCACATGCATATCAATCCTCGTCCAAGGCTGAGGAAGGTCTCACCCGAGATGAAGAGAGGATCACAAAGACCATAAGGTATTATGAGAGGGATGAAGGATAAACACACGAAGAGTCATCAAGATTGGCATCCATGCAACTCATATCTAATAGATTATTTAGGACTAAGAATTAAAAGAATACACACACATATTCATCTCGTACATGATAGACACAGAATGGGTCAGAACTGTTGCATCTTTCTTTCTGGTAGCATTTCATCACAACAGAGATATACATTGCGTAGGAAAGATACTTACAACAACCAAAGAAATTCATATCTTCTCTATATAAGTCCTCAGAATTACAACATGTTGCACAATGTGTCTTTGCTTAACACTCAAACATACACAGAAATATACTCAGAACATTAGAATATTACAATAGGCTCAGAGTGAGCTCGATACTGAAGACTCAATGAATCGTTTTTCCTCAATATCTCACTAGTCTAACCAGCTAGCTCTATTTTTTATACTACAACTTCCTTTTATATCTTTCACTGTTGGGGAGCGATGTCTCTTTTTGATATCCTCCACTCGTTTTTCTGATAAAATTTCCTTGCACGCTTCTAGTTTCTGTCAGCGATCCACGTAGACTTCATGTATCAATGGAAATCTTAACTACCTATCCATCTCGTCCTTTGGTCGTCCCACATCCTCGTATGTTGCCGACAATAATCATTCTAGGATATTTCCCAATGATTCCTTTTTTAATTTCCGAGGGAATCTTCTTGATTTCCGGTGCAACTACCAAAACACAGACTAGTGCACACTTGGTAGTATTTAAGCTTGGTGCAAAACTAACCAAACTTCATCGAGTGCACACTCTATTTCATTCCTCACACATTTCCTTAGGTGTACACAAAACTATGGAATGAGCGTGCACAACTTCATTTGTGTGTGTGCACAAAACTGAACCCAAAACTTTGGGTTCCAACAGGACCCCACTACTATTATTTGGCTCATCCTCAAGCTAGCTATTTTTCTAAAATGATCATCGCGGCGGACAATACAGTACTTTTGACTTTCTCCACAAATTTCTTATACTAGCGCCCGGGCTTATTGAATTGGTCATGTAGATCCTTGGAAAGTTTAATAGAGGCCTCGACATCTATTGCTATGACTTGAGAGGATGTCAGAGTTGTGATGTTGAGTTTCTTGATGAGGGGGATAACAACAACTTGTATGTTCGCAAGCTGAGTATACCAATCCATAGATATGTCGGCCATCAAAGTGATCAATTATCGCATATGCTCTTACTCTTCCCTTGCTAAAGTGATCTCCTTTGTACGTGTGATAATCACATGCATTGTAGTGGTGCACTCCTTCGGAGGCAACGAACCCACATACCTATTTTTTTGCCCGACCTTGGCCTCTATTGTGTGAGTTCAATCATAGAGAGTTGTGAGATCCATGGGGCTCTGTAAATAATCCCACAATTTGAAGCTTTGAGTGTCTATCTCGACGAATCCTTGGGCATGGTCTCAACTCTCCTGAACGATGGTTATTTCCTGAGAAATTTGTTGTTGGAGGGTGGTCTCCTACGACGTAAGTTATTTCAGTCGGTCCTGGAGTTCGTGATTATGTGACTGTAGATCTTGAACATGCTCGACGAGTGATTTCATTTTCTGTAGGGATGGAATATTCGACTGCACTGGTACTGGCAAGGAGACCTGGGAGTAGGCTTCATTGAGAGTGGTGAGCAGTTCAGTGTGGTTGTTAAGAACAGATGCATGTCAGCCCTGAGTTTTTGTATGTGCAGCCACTTCAACCATGTATAAATCATGTAAAGTATTTTAGTTCTCTTCCATTTCCCAACGCTAGCAGGATTCCAGTTGTAAGTGGGATCATGTGGCATCGTGACTGAAACACTCTTGCTCATAGTTGAGGCATAATCGGGCGTGTTCCTAGGAGATGGATTGTTGGCATGCTTCGAGCTCATGAACCAGGGAAGTGATAAAGTTCTGGATGTTCGTTGTAGGCACTTGTGACAAGTCCATCTCGGTTCTGGCCAATATTGACGGAATGAGCAAGAGTAGATTGACACAGATCACTCGACAAGGTCTAGCTCCAAGAACCTCGAGGGTTGGATTAGTTGAATATGGAGATTCGGGTAGAGAGGGTAGAGAAAATTGTTGGAAAAGAATATGCATATTCCTGATCATGTCATTGTGGAATACTTGTTGTTTGGCTAACTACACACAAATATATTTCATTAATTTTTCCACTTACCGGCTCTGAGTGGGGGAACCCTCCTCAGTTTTCTTATGGGATGTTTTATGCTAGTGTTTATTCACCACATAGAGGGGTTTGGACAGAGATGTGGCCAAGGCGGCTTCTTCTACAATTGAGGTTGGTCACAGTGGAGGTGAAGGATCACGATCAGACCCTCAGTCAATGGTTATTTGAGATGGGGTCTGAGTGTTGGACACCCACTTTCACTTTTTGGCTGCAACATTGTCCGCATTAGACCCACTCGCATTCAGAGAATGTACAGGGGAATGGGTAGATTCTATATTTGTGGTCGTTGTTGTTGTCTTATCTCCCTTTGTTGTTGTATTGAACTGGTCCTAAGAGTTCTTTGATTTGATTTCAATTTTAGATTGTATCTCTGAGAAGGAGGGTTGGTCTTAGGTCGACCATTGTTCAACCCCCGCAATAATATCACTTTATGTAATACATAAGGGAATTACAACTTTTGATTTCCCTATATTTGTGTGAGGAAATATGACCACATTATGGAATTTACATGTAAAACGAAGATGATATTCATACCTGCTAAATATGTTGGATGGGATGCAGACTTGCTCGAAAAACACATTGATCAGTTGGGTGTACCATTGCTTGAACTCTTTATAAATGGAAACCCATCTCTCGGCCTCCTTGGAATGTTGGATCAGTAAGAACCAGGGAGAGATAAATGAGGGGGTAGTCGCCACATCGATTTCAAATTTCGGGGGTGGCTTCCAGAGTGCCATGCAAAATAATAAAAGGACCCATATGTAGTGAAACTCCTTCCCCTCAGCCTGAGTGTTTAGACAGTCTACGAAAAATTATTTAAAGAGGCAAGGGTCCCAAGTCATCTAATTCCTATCAACGCAAAGCTCAGAGGCCAGAACAACCCCAATTGGGCATTCTTCCTTTCGACATTTCCGAATAAGCTTGCATGCAAGGAGTTGAGTTTCCAACCAGAGTGTTGAATCATTTATTACAAGGATGAACACATCATATTTTCCTCTTCATGTGTTGTAATTAGAATACACCTCCTCCAGCGATGCATCTTTGTCTTTAAGAGTATTGGTTGGATTCATACCAGAATTGGGAAAACCAGAGACTCTATGTATAATGACTTGGTCGACGATATATGGCTAGTCCAACAAAAGTTATCTCCCTTGTACTTTGATGAAGAGGAACCAAACACATGACCGCACGGCCTTGGCCCTACTAAAGTGTGGACATTTAAGAAGGGATAGTATCCCGGATCGCTTCAAGGTTTGTGCCCAGACTTGTATGAATGTTTTATCTGTGCCATCGTCTCACCGAACGACCTCTATTTATCGATCGAGTTGAAGTTCAGAAAAATGGTGGGGGTCATTATTACAGATTATTTTCATCACCCTTATGACAATTAATGATGTAAACCTATATGTTGTCTTCAAAGGGATTAGTGGCCTGAATTCCTAAGGAAAGAATGGAGAAGAACTTTACCTAAGAGATGAAATCATATTTTCCTTTGTAAAAAACCTTAGTAAGGAGGATCGACGCACCCTGTCTAGTACTATGGGTGTGAGGATCCCAGATCATCTCATGTTGTACTAAACTTGCAATGCGACATCGTCACACTTTGCTCAGTTATAGGGGTGTGACAATTTTCGTACATGGGAAAAACGAGCATCTTCTCGATGTTTCTAGAAGGAGAAGCTTCTCTGGTGAGGTGGCCTCCGATCGGTTTAGGTCTTACTCGCTTTTCTGATTTAGTGGGATCATCCTAACCTCCTCACCTTATCCTCTTCAGCTAATAAAAGGAGAGGAGTTCTCATGGGGAAAGTTAGTTGTTTTGTAGCTTGGGAAATTTAGCTTGATTGAGTTGGAAAGTTCTTGAGTTTTGTAGCTTGGAGTTTTTTGGAGCTTATATGTTGGCTTTGAGCTTTGCTTTGTCAAGATAGATTGTTGATCTTAGAATCCATGGAGAAGAAGTGTGTGGGAAGCAAGGAACTGTTGGAAGGGACCTTACAACATCAAGGCATTGGTTGTATTCTCATTTTCATATCTTTAATACAGTGATATGTTTCTTTCCCATAAAATTGGTTATATTTTATTGTATGACTCCTTGATCACATACATAGGTTTTGTTAAGTTTACGTTGTTGCTTTCACTTCGTTGGCTTATGTCTTTTTACAGTTTCAACATCCCATAGGCCTTGGAATGGAGAGAGGATGACACTAGCGTGGACAAACGACATTTAAAAGGTATGTCATTTATCTGTTGTTAGTTAGTATTCTTGATGATTAAAACTTAGGGAAAGTTTTATATTATATATTGTTTTGTTCTAGTTTCGGGGTGAAACTAGGGATATCTGTTTGTGTCTGCACTTACCGATTTTTCCGATAACAAAATTTGAGACCATATTGGGGAACATATTCTTTTCCTATTTTGTCTTTCTTTATTGCTTTGATTTCCTGGGTTTTTTTTTCTGAGTCACTGGGAGATCTAGATTGACTCTCTGATTGTTAAACTTCACTGGAAAAACCTTCTTACTTTTTATTTTTTCCATTTTTCCTTTGACCGTCGCACCCTGCTTTGAGGGACAGTGCGACGATTTAGGATCGATGCACCCTACCTTTAGACACAATGTGGCGTCATTGCACTATACTGTTCTCTGGCCCACTATGATCTAGGATCGTCACACTGTGTTGGCTGGTATCTCGCGACGATTTTGTGATTTTATTTTTTATTTTTGATGATTTTTCTTGCCCAGATATTAGATATGGTTTTGGGGTGATTTGTTGAGTCTAATTACAGTCATATTGACAACTTTGAATATGCTTTTAGCTATGTTTGAAACAAACAAATACTAATTTCTTGCTTTGCATTAGATTGGGGGCATCTTTGCATTTGAAGTAGTGAAATTGCATGGTTTTTGGCACTTTTGGTCTTGAATTCTTAAAAAAACTCCCCCTTCGTGGCCGGGGGGGGGAAAGAATTGTGTATTCGTGTGCAATATCTTTGGCTCATTTCTTGAAGATATTGTTATTTATGAGTTTAATAAAATTTTGGGACACTGTGCATCTGGGAATGATAAACATTTTCTCCTTCTCATAACATAGCTTTCATCGAAGTGAAATATTTGCATTCTCATTTATTTGCATTGTTTAGAGTCGGTCAAAACATCATCTAGTCCACGCCATTTTCCTCTTGAGTAAATAACAAACTTAAAATAAAGCGCTTAAAAAAATTGATTAGACATTTTTATATTTTCTGGTAGCAAACCTACATTATATTAGTTGTAGGGCTCTAGAATAGGTGTGAAAGATAACTTTCCAAAGCTGTAAACAAACATAGAATCTTGAGTTAGGGAGAGGTGAAATCCATTTACTACATTTTTTCCTGGGAATCCCTTCTCACATAAGGGTCAATCACGAGGCCGCATTAGGACTGGCAGAGTTACTCACCCTGCTTTGTTGGTCTTAGTGTAGATATTGTGTGTATTATTAGGGGTCACTTGAGAAGAAAATCCTGTGGGGACGTTCTCGAGTTGATTTCAGGCTTAGATACCCTGCCTTTGCACGTGGATCGGACTGTTGATTGTTCCCCCAGGCATCATTTTCATAATTGGTAACCTTAGTGTCCTATCTCTTTAGGGTCTTCACACAAGGTGATTGTGGAGGGGCAAGTCTTCATGGTACCTGGAATCGACGTTGGCCAAACTCACTCGGGCTCCTTGGAGGGTATACCCATGATTATGTGTGGGATATTGCACCAAGGCATAAGTCCGTTAAGCACTTCGCCAATGTAAATTTTCCACCTGCTCTATCTCAGCCCCTTCTTACATTGTTCTCGCGATGTTGGATTTCATCAGCAACTAGTGTGTTCATTGTGAGAAGGTTTTGTTTGCTTGTTTTTTTCCTAGATTTTTAGCGTGTGTTGTTTATTTTCCCTAGAAGATTCTATGTTGGAGTTGTGTTTAATGGCGTCAGTTCCCAGAACGACCAATGAAGGAACCCCTTTTCCAAGGGAACCTTTTTTTTTCCTTCTTACGGAAACGTTGGTCCTCCTTACATCTCTACTTTGAGCCTTCTAGGTCTCACAATTGGATTACCGGTATGGTTTTTTTCCACTCAAGTAATCTTGAATGCAACTAGTGCTTCTGCTGTAATCACTTCCCCCCAAGAACATCAACCTCATGTTGATCTTTCTCCTTCTTCACCAGTAAGATCTTCTTCACCTTCTCCACTTGCAAGGTCTTCTTCTGTTTCATCTTCTTCGCTGAGTGAAAGCTCTGAAGCTAGTAAATCGATGGATAAGAAGAAGAAGAAAAGGAAGAATAAGAAGAAGAAAAACAAACAAGGGTCCAAGCTTCCAACCACTGCAAGAAATGTTAGAAAACAACCAGTTATTGTTACTCGTATTGGGACTGTTGATGATGCCAAGATCACCCAAACAACCTGTAAGCCCAAGTACCCTTGCAGGATTTGTAAGGGTAGCCAACTTCTTAAGGATTCCCCTGGTCTATCCAAGGTTATAGAAGCATGGTATACACACCCTCTCCAACCCATGTCGTCAGCCTCTGAACAACATGTTGATGACTTCCCATCAACTAGTCAGGATACCGTTAGGAAGAAGAAGAGTAGAATCAAGTTCTCGTGTATGTTATGTGAAGGGAGTCATCAAACTCACCTTTTCCCTTGTATAGATGAAGCCTCAAAATTACTAGAAGACATGATTGTTTCCCAACCTCAACTTCCAGCTACTTATCATAAGCTTACTTTCAACCCACCTATAGTTGATGGAATGATCAATCTGGTCCCTTCGTCGGTCAGTCTGGTTGATCATGCATTCAATCTGGTCACATCCTTAGTTGCACCAGTTGACAAAGTGGTCGATCCGGTCCCATCCTCGGTTGATCCCACTCTCCCGTTAGAGAGTGAAATCCAAGCAGTCGATCTGTTTCCAGCTGTCGACCCCATTCTCCCCTTGGAGAATGCAACTCAAGTAGTTGATTTGATCTCATCATTAGTCAATCCTACTCTCTCACTAGAGAGTAAACCCGATACTGCCCATGTTTTTCTCGTTGATACAAAATCTACCGTGATGGAGGGTATGTTGGTTGTGGAGCCTGATTATCTTCCTGATTCAGAGGTCTTTTACTTTTAGTCGTGTTTATACCCCATGAAGTATTTACAACCCAGAAGTATGTACACTCTTCCACACGGGGGAGTGCATAGGGGGTTCGGGGGGGCTATCCCCCTGGATGGGGGGTTTAGGGGAAAGCAGGCCCCCAGTGGGGGTTCAGGGGCGAAGCCCCCAAAGAAAAAATTGCCTTGTAAATGTATATTGTAATTTCATTGTAAATCTTGACCGTTCATTATAAGGTCCCAGATCTAACGATAGAGATTATGTTAGGGTTTTTTGCCCTAGAAGGCAACCCTCTTTTATGAGGGAAATGTATTGTGGCTATGGTTGATGGCGAATATTGTATTCTGAGATAGGAGACTGTGAGAGAAAGAAGAGGAAGTTACAGCGGGTTTGTTGTAGGTTGTATCCCTTCATATGCTGGATAATAATAAAGGAAGGACCTGACAATTTCTCTGGTGGACATAGCCCACACTGGGTGAACCACGTAAATCTGTGTCTCTATTGTATTGTGTATTTTCTGTGTTTTGTTTCCGCATTTGTTTTATTTTATTTCTCCACGGTCCTGTTTTTCTAACAACTGGTATCAGAGCGAAAGGTAACTCACAGGAAAAGAGGGTTCCTGGTTCGAGTGGGAGCAATGTCGGAAGATGGAAAGTTTAGGGTCGAGAAATTTAACAGCCAAAACTACCAGTTATGGAAGATGCAGAT
>ML787661.1:150036-163922 GCA_009831015.1 Picea engelmannii | reverse complement strand
TTAATATTAATAACTTAACCTATTTTTAGCCTATTTTTAACCCTAGACTGCTCAAACCTAGGACTTCACGCAAGCTGACCACTAATTTAAAAATAATAACATTAATACTACCAAACTAGATTAACCTTAATTTAACCTTTATTGACACAAAATTAATATTAGATTAATTTTAATAATAGGGTAAACCCTAAAATTTAGCCTATCCTTAACGTATAATTTAATTAAACATCGTCGGGTTATCATTTTGTTTCATTAATTAAATACCTAATTTGAGAAACCTCCCCAAACCTAGGGTTCACTTTTCACTATTTAATTAAGGCTCCTCTCTTATTTTTCCTCAGGCTTTTTCTGTCCTGATGATGGATCCTGTTGTGGATCCGAAACGTCGACGACAAGCTATCATTAGCACTGTGGTTCCTCCGGCAATTTTTGAACAAGGAAATGATTTCTTTGCTCTTAATTATCAACCTAGCCTGCCTCTAGATAGAATTGATCCTCTTCCACTCCCTCAACGCTCTGGCCCACATCTCCTCCTCCGTGGGTTGCTCGACTTTCTCCAATATATTGTTCTCATCATCACTATCATCATAATAATTGGTGTCAAATCACTTGTAGATCGCATACATATAACTCCTCTTCTTGTCCCCATGGGGATTATTAGATAGCTCGTTGATGTAAGGCAGGAATTTCTCAGCCACACTTGTACAATTGGTTGTTGGAATATTATAACATGCCATCTTCCAACAATCAATTGTACAAGTGCGATTGAGAAATTGCTCCCCGGCGTCAAAGAGATATTCGATCAGACCCCTGAGGCGAAGAAGAGGAGGTCTAGGTATGTGATATACAAGCGAATTGACGCAAGTTATTACGGTGATAGTGATGATGAGAGAGGTATCATGGAGAAATTTGAGCGACATGCAGAGGAGGAGATGCAGGCCAGACCATTGAGGGAGTGGCAGAGGATCGAGTCTATCTAGAGGGAGGCCATTTTGACGATCAAGAGTGGTGAGTTCATTTCCATTAATTTGGTCTTATTCATGGAAGATGAGGATGTGGTGGAAGAAATGGGAGAGCTGGACAAGGGAAACCAATAGTAGAGAGAGTGAGAGTTTGTTTCCCATGTGCCCTTTCTAGCTGAGAAAGCAATGGAGTGCATGGTTGTGGAGAAGAAGAAACATGATGAACTTCTTAGTAAGTACACAGGTGAGGATCTCATGGAGGATCAGGTTGAGGCCAAGGAAATTCTTAATATTTAGCGATAAGACATGCTAACAAATCTTATGGATAACACAAGTCACCAAATCCGTGTAACTACAAGATAACTCACCATTGTCACCTTAGTAGGAAATCCCCACGTTTTAGCGATGAACTTGATCCACCACAGGGGAGGCGTCCTCAGTAACCTCAAGGGATCAAATATCAAGTGATATAGCCAAGCTTGGAGCACCCTCTCACTAGTTACCTAAGTCAAAGGTCTATGTATATGGATGGAGGCAAAGGGAAGTATTTTGGGTACCTGCCTTGAACAAGAACAAATATATATATATATATATATATATATATATATATATATAGAGAGAGAGAGAGAGAGAGAGAGAGAGAGAAATTTTCAAGTACCAATATGATAGTAATACCTCAAGAAACAGTAGACAATGAATATATATGCTAGTTGATACAAAATTGCAACAAAATAAGAGTCTATAACAACAAATACTATTTTGTAACAACCACAAGAAATCTAGCTCGGAATTGCAAGAAAAGACAATCAAAATTTAGCATTTGTTCAATAGATCAATTATCAATTATTACAAGCAATTTATAAGTGAGTTTATAAGCTAATGTTAGGCCGGTGTATGCAGAAAATTCAAGTAAATTAGATGGTTGTAGTAGTGTTTTGCAACAACAACAATAAACTTAGAAGATTAGGCTAAGCTAGAGTTAGAAGAAGTTAGGGAAACCTTTAGATAATGATGTTTGAAAGTTTGTTTGATCAAATTCCTTGACAAGAGCAATGAAACTAGTGATTTTTGGGATATGGAGTCATTTATAAAAACACTATAAATGTAACTTGGAGAATGATGATAACAATGTCTAAGGAAATAGGATGAAGTTTAAGGTGCTAACACCTTAGGGCCTTAAATTTCAATCCTTGAGATACGAATTTGCTAGAGAGAAATCTATTTTGGGCTCTAGCGAATTCCCTTCCATCCTTGGACCTTTTTTAAAGATAAAAGAAACAAGATTCTAGAACCAAACTCCTAAAGTGTTATCACTTTATGACTTTATAAGTTCGCCATAGGTAAGATTTCTTAACAAATTAATGGATGAAATAATCTAGAAAGAGGAGGAAACACCTTATGCTCTTCTCCTAGGGTTTAAACAAGTAATATGCCTTCAATATGAACAAGTAAAACATACCATAAGAATTCAATAAATGAAATGAAATTGCATATTTTACTTACTTCACCAAGATTTAACCATGCACAAACCCTAGTTGCAGAAAATTTCACCAAGAATAAGACAAAAAGAATCCAAAAGTTGCCCTCCAAGAGATAGTGCATAAGTAAAAGAGCAATGTTGCCCAAAGATAGCAAAAAATTTAGTCCTCCTCTTGTGTGAGAGGAATGATTTGTGAAAAATGAATGGTGGCTAGCCATACTTATATGGGAAATCCTAGCCACCCAAAAGTATTAACCCAAAAGTCATGTCTTTTCAATAAATGAGCGTACTTCTTAATTTGCCAATTCAAATTACAAAAACTTCAATTTTTACAAAAGTAAACCCCAAAAAAGTGACGTTGTCCCTTCTTAGGGTGGTGTTGAGATCCACAGGTGAAACATTGGGCTAGAAATGCACAACATTGCACTTCCAAAGGCCATAAATCATGCCATACTTGTCAAATCATCATTTCAAAAGCCTTCTCCATCAAAGCATCATCTCCATCAAACCCTAGCCCTCTCAATGTTGATGTCATGGACTAGATGGGTGATGTCTAGGCATCCAAAGACCAAGGTCCAAGTGGAAAAAGGCAAGAGATCACCAAAAAGTCATGCCCAGGTGCCTCCAAAGTAAACGCCCTTAATCAAGGTGCAATGCCCATCATCAAGTGGTTCCCTAGGCATGGGGTCTAATATCCATCACTGGGCTCCAAATCCCTCATGGAGGTTGAAATGAATTCATCTCCCCGTAAATATATATTCACTAGTAAAGGTCCTACAAAGACAAACAGATGCACCCTCCAAGGGTCCACAAGTCACACGAATCATGCCAAGTAAGCCATATCTAATACAAGAACCACCCAAAAATCCCCCCTTTTCAAATTAAGCAAATGCTTAAAAACCTTATAAGTTTTTCCTAATTTAGGTATGGTAGGGGTGTCATGGTTCCCTATTGGGTTAGCCAATCCCCATGTCAAGGGAAGTTTTCTAAGAAGAATCTATCTAACTCATGTAGTGATTGCGAGGTGGATTTGGGAAACACTTCCAGGTATGGGGTCCTTGACATGCAAGGGTTCGATTGTCTCATTTATCGGTTCCTTTGTAGAGGGTGTGTTTCATACTTTGTTTTCAATGCAACCTTTTTCGAAACCCTTTTCCATTTAATTTATTAGAGTCTGAACATTGAGTATTATATGCAAGGGAAATCAAAGAGTATCGCAATGCCACTTGAAGCTAAGATACATTGAGTGCCATGTGCAATGGAAAGTAAAAGACATTGCAATGCTCCCCCTCGACAAGAGGGACATTTATTAATTATGTGATTTATCTTGCAGATCCTTCATTTTTTGGAAAAGCATTTCATTGTTCCCAAGACCTAAGGGTGAGCATCTAGAAGGATAATGATTGGCTTTTATATTTTTCTAGCTACAATACCTCTGGGCCTTCAACCCCTTCTTCCCATGAAATGAGGTACAATCCCTTCTTGAACCCAAAGACCCAAAATATAAGGGAATGAAAGGGTAGAATGATGGAAGGTGGTAAGTATGGAAAATAATGAACGATGACCCTTCAAAGAACTTCCCAATAGAAACCCTTTTCCAAAGAATGACCTACTTACTAGGATACCATGTCACTCACCAAGGTGAAACTAGGAAAAAGGTATAAATTCCAAGTAAACGTTCTATAATCAAGATATGATCCTTTGGAACATGATCAAATATTTCAAATATTAAAACGACACTTACCATGATATCGAACTTGTTACCTCATAAAGAAAGGCACGTTGTCTTCTTGGACCAAGCCGATGTGGTGGATGTTTCTCTACTACCGATGATTCATGATGAGGCATTGATAAAAAGAGGGGCCTTTCGAGATCTGTTGGTCAATCTAACTCTCAACACTCCATGTTTTCTACCTATGGGCCTCGAGATATAATCTCCTTAGTTTCCCCTAGCCTGGGGGGTAACAGGTTGTTTTTACAAATGTGCTTCTTAGCTTCTATTAAATATACAATATGGATATTAGGTCAATATTGAGGCTGACACATTGTTATAATTAATACATCCACCGAGGTCCTTTCTTTTTGAACGGGGAAAAGGGGCACTAGGAAGCTCCGATTGTAGAGCTTGGAAGTCCTAATTATGCCAAAGTAGGGGTCAAGATGATGGACTTGGAAGGGAACAAATTTGGTGTGCCCAGTGCCATAGGCAAGGGCCCTGGTTACAGATACTTCGGGGCTACGAAATTCCTCCCCATCCCTAAAGAGATATCTGATAATCCCCCTCGAGGCGAAGAAGAGGAGGTGTATGTATGTGATCTACAAGAAAATTGACATAGTTCATATTATGGCTACAGGAATGACGAGGATAGTATCTTGGAGAAACTCAAGCAGCCTGCAAAGGAGGAGATGTGAGGCAAAGCACTGAGGAAGTGGCAAAGGATCGATTCCATGCACAAAATTATGAGTAGCACCAAAGAGTGACCTATGTTTTTTCCTCTACAAATCAAAACCTTCGCAAAACTTTAATTGTGGAGGTTTGCATATGTACTTTGTTAATTAAATTGTTTCTCGATGCATTTTTATGTAACAACCACTCTGGTGGGATTTCAATCGCAATGGTGTGCTATAAACAATATAACACACATGTATATTGTGTTTTTTCAAATCATGTTGTTGTTGTTGTTGTTTGATTTATAAAATGTATAATAAGTACGTTAATGATTTCTCTGTTTTTAAATTACATTTAAGATCTATCACTCATTACAATTTAGAATTGTCATATAATGTTTAACTTTAGTTTTATGAAATCATTTACTTTGGATTGGAATTGTGAAAACTTAAACTATTAATGACATGTAATGTTAAATTCATCTTCAAGATGAATTGTTTAATTTCCAGCAAGATACAATATGTTGATTAAACATGTTTGCAAAGAAAAATTACTTTTATGAAATGTTATTTTCTCATTTATTTTATTGATAATATTATAATAATTGTTCATAATTACATTTATAATTGTTATATTTACGAGTAGTGATGGTACAAATATCTTCCGCATTGGGATATTCTTTCTTTTTTTTTCAATTATTATATTGGGATGACTTTTTTCAAGTGTCATAGTAGACTATAAAATGCACTTCACTTCCCCGGATGGGGTGTTAATGGAATACACGGGGCAAGAGGAGGAACGCGGAGAGCGCCAGCGGGGCACGGAGCCATGTGAAAGGCTCGTGCCCTCACCCGCCACCCTCCTGTGAATTTATTTCCTTTCATGTCATACGCTCGAGCATTTACGACTTCTCCTTCCGTCGCATTGATAATGAAGAGGCTCTTGGTTATGGTTATTTGTGTAGGGCGTTGTTTGAATTGGAGGTCGAAGGCACCCCCCCACCCGAGAATTTCGTGGGCTAGAGCAGGCAGACACCAGGCTATCCATCTCCACTTATGGCTCTTGACACACTACAGCAGCTCCACCATGCCGAAGCACAAAAAGAGACTGAGAGGGAAGCCTCGACGAGGTTCTCCCTGGAGGCCCCGTCGGCCTTTGGCCCCTCTCCCTGCGCAACCTCCCGTGGACGCTCCCACCCACCACCGTGAGCTTGTTCCTCACTCCCTCAGCTCGGCACTGCGTGAAATACAATCTTTTTCAATGGTTGCACTCTCACACCCTAATCCCCCAGCCCCTCCCGATCCCTCTGCCGCACAGAACCCTCCTCCCTCGAGCGACCGACCATACCAGGCACACTCCTCGGCGGACGACATCCATGGTGAGAGACTCATAGACAAACTAGCCATTCTTCAGGGCTTAGTTTTCGATCTTCGTCGGGGAGTGGAGGACTTACAGTTCCGATTAGAACTAAACAATGAACAGATAGGACTGTTCCTCCAGCTCCTATCCTCTCTGCAGGCGACTATCCATATAGATGCGGAAGCAGCAACCTCCATGCCTGAAACTACTATTGAGACTGGAGGCATCAGAGTGGATAAGGGAAAGGCATACGGCTCACCCTCATGCAGCAACGCTGCTATGCAGCAATCCGAAGAAAAGCAAGAGGAGAAAAATCAGAGCAGCGGGACAGTGCCTAAGCCTTAGCCACAGGACACAAAGACAGGCAATCTGAGCCTCGACGCTACTCCAAAGGACAAAGTGCATTGGGGCGATGGCACCCCAATCATTGAAGAGGAGCCAGGGACCGAGAGCCTCCAAGGCACCTGGCCAAGCTACGTGGCAACCATCTAGGTTATGTGTCTTTTTTTATTACTGCTATTATAGTTCAGACCTTTATGTTCAGTAGACTATATCAAACTTTTGTGAACTAATGGGTTGAATGGGCTGGTTTCCCCTTTGTTGGGGCAGCCCATCAGCCTAACCAGACAATGATTGTAACTGGCTGCTCTCTTTTGGCCTTTAGCAGGTTTTTTAATATATATTACCCTTCTTATTTAAAAATAAAAAATAAAAATGCACTTCACTTTATATTAATACTGAAAAAAATAATAAATGTGTTAATAGATTCAATAGGTTTTTTTGTTTGTTTGTAGGCATGTCAAATTTTTTTTAAATGATCGTGTTAAAATTTTATTGCAAAAACAAAGACCTGTATTTTTAAATTATGATACATGTTACACGAAAACTATTAAAATAATAGGAAACAATAACATTTTTATAATTTTTTTGTATATTTGGAATTAATAAAAATATATCTATAAATGCATGCAATTTATCAAATAATAACATTTATATAAAAATATTTATTTTGAATCCATAAAAATAGATCTATAGATGCATGCAATTTCATCAAAGATGATTCTGTAAAAATGAAACACAATGACAAATTATTTGGAAATGGTGAATTTAATTAATTGGTTTATGCAGTCCCAACCACCACCATGTTTTTTAAGACAAAACAAAATTTGACATAAAGTCATTATATAACATGGACATATGATATTTTCCCTCCCAAAAATTTTAGTTTTACATAATGTGCATGCATCCTATGACATTAGTGTCTATGTAAATTCTACAATTACTAATATTCATTCTCATATTTTTTGTAATCATGTACTCAAAATCATTTTATTAATACATATGCCTTATCAAATAACTAATATACAACTATCATATGTCCTCCACAATTAATCCTAAGAGATTCTTAAATAAGTGATGATTTACATATTACCTTTGTGAGCATGTTTGATATTATAGGGCCCTTCGCATCATGAATAATCCATAAAGCATCAAATCTAAGGGCAAAGTCATTATTTTTCACATGTGGGCCATATTAGGACCTAATACAATCTGTAGTGTGCAAATATTATAATGACTAAGGTTCATTATTAATATATATAAAATATTAAGCAAACTCAATAAATAAAATAAACAAAAGTCCATGTGTAGAAGTTATAGGGAGCTTAGTCCCCATCATTGAGGTAATGATTGTAGCATGCAACCAACCATTTTATCAAACTAATGTCGACTTAAGCAATACATTTAAATTACTTCCATTGAAAATCCAAAAATACAATTACTCAATCATATTTTTCTTATGTCCCAAAGGGACGTCTAAAGGTAGACCCAATGAAGACATTTTTTATGAGTTGTTAGTGTTCTACGAAAGTTATAGTTTATTAACAACTCGTCGCCAAGAGATAAACTATGTATTGCATGCACAACAACAAATCTGGATGCATTCTTTTCCATAAAGAACAGTTTGTCATTATAGTGTTCCTCAAAGGAAAAAATTTCACTAAATAATGAGGCCCCACAACTATTTATGAACCCTACGATGTTCCCATGAGTTCGTGGACGACCATCAATATATAACAAGTTTTTCTTGTTAAATTTTACAAAATCATAACCATTCATGCACATACTATACATAGAAATGTTATGTTTGTATTTGAGAATATTCAAGTAAATAGACCGATTATAAAGAGGACCACAAAATGGAATAGGTGTCATTGATTGTTTGGGAGGAACAAATACATGTGAAAGGATAAACAACACAAGATTTGCAACATCTATTTTAGACTTGGCAATCATATAACTATAACCACAAAAAAAGAATTTGGTTCCAACATCAAGCACATGCATGGACGACAACCAAGCGCCATACAAAGCTCGATTGTAATTGGTTTGGTATTTACCTTCTAGATGGATAGGAAGAGGGAAGTCATCACTACCTTCCAACAATTGAACAAAGTTTGGTGTGTACTTGAACATTCATGCTCTTAGCTTATACAACTTGTTTGATCTTCTAGTAGTGATGTTTTGGGTAGTATTGATATCATACTTTGGCTCACTATAAGAACTCTATGTTGACTCAACAGAAGGAGACAGGTTGGCCAATTTAGGAGGAAACATAGTTGATCTGATTTCCAAATTTTCAAAAAAGGAGCACATGGAAGTGTTCCTATGTGTATTTTGTGTATCACCTATTGCATTATCGACCATAGTGGTAATTATTAGACCATAAATTTGGGTATTCAACCATTAATACAATGAGACAATATGACACATCGAGGGTTATTCTTCAACCCTTTACATTTTGAACAGCCACATACCACTAACATGTCATAAAAGAGATCCAATTCACGGTGTAATATCGTTGACCCAAGTTGCAGGTTACTGGAAGATAGCATGTTACAATTGGCAGGGTAAATAAGTTGTCCATTTTCATCAAGCATTTGTATGCAGTATCTTTCTCCTAATAAGAGCTTGCAACATTTTTGCACTAGTGGAATATCTTGCTCATTCGTACTTGATCCCAATTTATGATCCTACAAAATTCAATGAACAATTATTCAAATGCAAGTGCATAAATGACATAAATTCAATCAAATAAATGAATTATAAACAAATATGGACTTACTTCAAATGGCGATGGATAAGTTGACAAACTTGCAACGACATGGAATGATCTGGAATCTGAAGTATTGACAATTCAATATTATAATCGTATTTCCCCTACATTTGAGCCAAAACCATCATCAATACGTGCATGAATATGATATTAAAATTTGTCAGTGAGTTTATGTATTTTATAACGCGCTAGTTTGTGTGTGTGTGTATAGAATGCACCAGCGTGAAAAACTATGCAACGCACCAAACCGTCACATCCGTTAAAATCTCTGCAAACCAAAATATCTGTAAATTTTAATAATAGAAGTTTGCATTTCTATTATGTCGATCAAATTGTTATCAGTGTGTTTTTTACTGTATATGCACTAGGACACATTATTTGATGAGGCGCACCGATTTGATGGAAAACTTAATTTTTAAAATATATAGTTTAATAAGTGTTTTTACATACTAATTGAAAAACATAGCGAAAAAATAGAGAAAATTTCATTTTTCAAAACGTATTTGTTTATAAATGAAAACACTACTCATTAGTTCATTTTTTTGGAAGAATTTAGAGGGAAGATTTTTGGAAGAGAGATTTACCACGAAAGACTTTGGAGTGGCTGTATTTTTTTGAAGAGCCAAAATTGCAAGGGATCTGTAGGGAACATACAAATTTGCAAATAAGAAATTTCAGATATGTGATTTCGTTCTACTGATTATTTCATTTTTTCTCTATTTGATTCAAACTATTTTCAATGCATGTTAAAAAAAATATAAGGGTTTCATAGTTACCTTTGATATTGGAAAGTTGTAGCTTTCTTGTTCCCCTTGTTTTTAAGCAATAGAGTTTTCTAGGGTTTATTTTTATAAGCAATAGATTTTTTTAGGGTTTAATTTTTTAAGCAATAGATTTTTATAGGGTTTATTTAGTTGCAAATGGGGTGTTTGGTATCCATTGCAATGGTATCACTCATTGCATTGGATCCCAAACCCTGTCAACTCAGTCATTGTCAGTGATTTTTTTTTAAATATTTTCCGCAGTACACGGTGCGACTATACAGGAAAAACGCCTCGATGCACACTGTATAGGAAAATTGCCTCGATGCTCATTGTATAGAAAAGTGCATCAGGGCACATATATTTGTGTAAAGAACTAATTGGTCAAAAAAAAAACCAGTAATGATTTTATATCATATGTGTATGAGTTAGTGGTGCGCAATGACTAATATTACTTGTCAGTGCGAGTATATGTTTGACGCCTCGGTGCATTATGTTTAATGAAGCGCACCGACATAATAGATTGTATAAAAATTTCATAATTTCTATTTCTCATGATTCCTAGTTTTTTTTTATACAAGATGGATGATAGAAGTTAAAATAAAACATCTTATTGCAATGATCGAGATGGTAGCTCATCCCAATAAGAGAGGCATACAAGTTCTTTAAGCTTTGTTAAAAAGTTAATATATAATTTGAAATATTTGAAGTTTAAACCAATGATGTGTATTGGTTAATGCATGTCATGCATAGAAAAAACTTGAAGAAACTCGATAAGACTGTTCACAATCTCAGTGCAAAAGAGCATAATTTAAGCTTTATGGAAATGTTGCAAAGAGAGGAATCTCGTCCTAAGAGAACATTAATGAATTTCTTAACATTAATCGTTAACAAGTTTTAAACACACGATTTCACTTTTTTTTAATGTTATGCAGCGACTGATAGCGAGGGAATGGAATCTCATCCTAAGAGAACAAAAATTGTTAAGGATGTACATGATGATGATTGATTGGTCATCAATTCATCTAAAGTGGTGCTTGAAGTTAATGGGAGGGGGAAAATGTTTTACAATGCTTTGAGGGATATCGTGGAAAGAACGTATAGACGTCATTTCCACTTATAATACAAAAATCAATCCATTGATTCCAAGAATAAGGTTATATGTATACTGCAAGAAACATTTATGGAGCCATGGTCAATGAGACC
Organism: Picea engelmannii; assembly: GCA_009831015.1. Taxonomy (NCBI): domain Eukaryota; kingdom Viridiplantae; phylum Streptophyta; class Pinopsida; order Pinales; family Pinaceae; genus Picea; species Picea engelmannii. The sequence continues at coordinate 152,650 of ML787661.1, read as the reverse complement.
CGTGAGACTTGCAATAACAAAAACTTACAATAACAAAAAAGAGTTATATAAAAGGTATTATTACTAAACATGTTTTTCTATAACATGTTCCAATAATTACCAAATTATTTTTTTTCTATATTTACTTTCATGTCCATTTAAGAAAACATTATTGTGTTTTTTCATTTTTCAAGAAGATTATGAAAATTCCAAGCAAAAAACAAGGGGAAATCCAATACATGTTAGTAGGGATGTCCAAAAGATGTACAAGAAGATGGTAAAATAAATGAACATAATTGCATCATGGGAGGATGCATCCCAACAACAACGTGCATCAGAGATATGTGATCATTCATTTATTTATTTTTGTACATAAAATTTATTTATCATATTAAATAATAATTTTCAATTGTTTTGTTGTAGAAAAGAAAACAAAATGGAACTCAATCAACACGTAAGACAGGATGACAAGGAAAAAAGGGGTTGATTGCAAAGTTTGTGAGTACTTACGTTTTTTACGTTACTTAAGTTTTCATAATTATATTTGAATAATTAGTTTACACTGATCCATGGATGTCTAATAATAGGTGCTAACATTCAAAGAAGAGTCAACCGAACAATTGATCAGCATTGGCTTAACTAAGGGTTGTGATTATATGTTGAAGTATCAAGGTTTAATTGAACAATTTGTAAGTACTTATGTTGTTTAACTTCTCTTGTTTTATATTTAATGGAACAATAAGAAACATTTATATTAACTATATATACTATGCTTTGTCATGGTGTATTAAACATGTAGGAAACAAAGTATGGAGAGGAGCTAGTAGAAAATCCTGTAATAACCGGCATGAGGCAAGGCTTCGAAACGATGTGTTTAGTTTATGAATCAATCATTGATCTGGTAGGCTTTTTTATTTACACAATCATGTATATTCTACTATATTATAAAAGTAGATTTACTTATTATGCTTTATTTATATGTTTGTATATGGAACAAGAGCAGTTGGAATGTCAACGATAAGTCGAACAAGAAAACATTTGTTTAGATGATCAAAGTACAATATCGCCTACAACTGATCAAGAAATGAGGGATGCATACAACTTAAGTAATGACAACAGTTCAAGTGATGAATGAAAATCAATATAATTGAATGTTATTGCAAGTTTTATGTAGTTTGTAATATCGGTCTGTAAAAATCATGGATATTTTTGCTTAATGTAGTGGACATAATGTCTCAATTGCATGAGGACATGTTACCGATAACTGTAACAATTACATATTGGCTCCATTTTTATTATTGTGGACCTTTACGTTGTCCCATTTTGTATGGCCATGGGTCTCTTATTCATATATAATAAAATGGGTTCGTTATTTTATTACATTGTTAAATGTTGTAAAATGTTGCATTGTTGATTAGTTAATATGTGAATGATTTACATTGTTGCAAATAATTGATTAATTGTGAATGATTTACATTGTTGCAAATAACAGAGGTATAATCCCTTGGATAAGGCATTAATGTTTTCATTATATAAAAATGCAATAACAAAATTATAAAAAAATATATGATTATAAAAAATATTTGTAAAAACAAAAATTAATTAAAATATATACATATTGGTGCATTCTTATGAACTCACAAAATGGTGCCTGAAATAATATAGACATATGTGTTTTTTAAGGGGTTATACGCACCAATTCATATTAAGGATACTAAAGCACTGGTACATATTAATTATATGGAATCATCGATGCATAAAATGTGCGATAATATATATCGTTTTCAAATTATACAGTGGACATGTAATAAAAATGCATCGATTATTTAAATATAATAACGACATTGGTGCTTTAAAAAACTTAAACACACCAGTGCGTTTAATAATACAAGCACCCTGGGGCGTTATATTTAGTATACGCACTGAAACTTACGAACTATACAAGCACCGGAACAGACATAAAATACAAGCACACTGAAGTTGCATACAACAAAATGGGAATCTAGGGCATATTAATCATAACCGTCCCAGTGCAATTGTTTCATATGTAAGCATTGGGGCAGTGATGTAATGGAAAACTGGTGTGTTTTTGTCTTATGTACACACCGAAGCATTTTCATGTAATAGTGCTCGTTGTGGTTTTTTATGTCCAAATTTATGTAATGGTGCACCGGTGCTTTTTTAATTTTATGTACATTTCGGGGAATTTGATGTAATTTCGTTCCAGTGTGTTTTATGTTTTGGTACACCCTGGGGCGTTTTAATTAATGGCGCAACGATGCGTTTTTGACAATAAAAACATCAGAAAAAAAAATCCGCTACAACCTCCGCCCGCCAAATCATTTTTAGTTATATGGAACATCTGTTAAAACATCTGCAACCAATAGAGGAGGTTGTAGCGGAGTTTGTTTTGAAAAAAAAAATCAAATTTTGTAACACTAAAAACCTCTGCTATAAGGTGTTCTCCTTGTGGTGGTTCTAGGTTCATTGATGTTAGAAAATAAAACAAATATACATATGAAATTAGACAGACTATAATTATACATGTATGATTTCCTTCTTTTCCAAGTGGACCTCCTTAAAGTTTAAGGTGGAGTTTCTTCCTCCTCTTTCGAACTTTCTGAACCCTCCTCAT
>ML787661.1:88720-105204 GCA_009831015.1 Picea engelmannii | reverse complement strand
AGTAGGTCCTTTCCATGCTTGAATGTGAAAAAGGGGTTTTAAGTTTTGGGGTGGTAGGTTAAAAGTGATTTCTTTAAGGTCATGATCTGCATGCAAGTCTAACCCTAGCTTGCTAGTCCGTAGGGTATTATTTCCCAACAACAATAAGTGTAAAAAGGGATGAATTATATTTAAAGTTGATTGAATTAGAACTAGTCATGTCAACTGAAGATGTGGAGGACCCACACTTAATTATGAATTCAATACTCTTGTCAAAGAAATAGATGGAAGAAAATTTGTACTTGTTAAATATTGCATCAACAGAAAAGTTCAACAACCTAACCAAATATTCAAAGATAGACGTAGAGAGTTGGTTGGTTCGTTATGTGAAAAAAAAACGATGATATTGAGGATACTCTCCATCAACTCTCGATGTATTTTAAATATATTGAAAATTTATTATTTTATATTAAAGTGAGACAAGAAATAATCATGGCACCAATGAGAGAATATATTGAAAATTGGTTGAAGAACGCTTATACAACACTCTTATAACAGAGCAGTCCACACTTCTATTGGTAAGTCACCTTTGGAAACTTGCTTTGGATATTTTTCACCTTCACCCTTAGATGTTGTATATGGACATCAAGGAGGAGTGAGGGAGGACCTCACATGAGATGCATTAAAAGCATAAAAATGTGTTAAGAAGATCAGAAAGATCTATTTGCAAGTACAGGAGACGTTGAAGAATTCGTAGGAAAAATACAAGGCTAGACATGACCAGCACAAAATAGAGAGAACATTTAGAGTGGGAGACAGAGTATGGTTACAATTGAATAAGGAAAGACTACAGGGTCCCGGTAACAAGATCAAGGCTTTGTGGTATGGCTCTTTTGAGTTATTGGAAAAGATGGGAGATAATGCCTACAGACTTAGTCTACCCCCATACATGAGCATTTACTCAATAGTGAATGTGGAGAATCTCAAACTCTATGAGCCCTCCATGTTGGATCAGGAGGAGGAGCAAGTCCTACCTTCCATAGAGGATTTAGCACTGGATGCTCAGGCGGTCCATAATTATAAGATAAGGGCAGCATGACCTTTGGCAGGTTGTGTTAAAAGGACAACTTCCAGGCAAAACGAAGTTACCAACTTAATGAGAACTCTACAGATTTCTCGTTTTTTAGGGGTCACATTTTTTACCTCTTTTTGAAAAGTTGTGCTACTGGTATCTACCCCCCCGTTTTAGGTTGTTTTTTGATATTTTAAATCTTCTTATCCATAATGTATCCACATTTTTTTTTAAATGCTTATTTTTTCAACTATTTTCAAATTTTTCTAAATCGCTTTTTTTTTTCAATGGTGTTTTTAATCATTTTTCCATGTTTTTTTCAATGTTAAAAATGTTGTATACCATCAACTTTTTTAAAATTAATATTTTTCATACAATTGATATTTTTTAGGGGTCACATTTTTTACCTCTTTTTGAAAAGTTGTGCCCCCTCCCCCCCGCTTTTAGGTTTTTTTTTATATTTTAAATCTTTTTATCCATAATGTATCCACATTTTTTTTAAATGCTTATTTTTTCAACTATTTTCAATTTTTTCTAAATTGCTTTTTTTTTTTCAATGGTGTTTTTAATCATTTTTCCATGTTTTTTTCAATGTTAAAAATGTTGTATACCATCAACTTTTTTTTAATTAATATTTTTCATACAATTATGTCTCCTTAATTAATTTATGGTGCCATACTTTTTAAATATAGTGTAAAATATTATTTTTAACACATTTTTTTTTATCTTTACTTCAATACATAGGAAATAATTGTAGTTAAATAACACTATTTTTAATATTTAGCCAAAAAATACACATTTTAAATCCATATATAATAAAAAAAAACCTAAACATTTTGGAAGCTATGCATTTAAAATAACATGTCAATAAAGCATTTTTATGGACATAATTGAACAAAAAAAGTGAAAAAAAAAATTAAAAATTAACATTTTTCCATATTTTTATACATTTGAAGTAAAAAATTGACAACATTTAATGTCATTTTCCCTCATATATTGATTCACATACAAATAAAAGTAAAAGGAAAATAATAATAATAAATGCATCATAAAACAACAATAGATACATATTCATTCTTATTTTAAAAACTGAAAGTCAAAACATTACAGTTATAGCTCATCAAAATTTGCAAAAGTGAGCATCGTTTTCAAGGGCATCTGAAAACTAATCAACAATATCATATATCCCAAATTCATCATTCTCAAGAGACACATCGTCATCTTCTTGGACATCATTATATGCTTCCAGTGTGTCATTTTGCTCTTCAATTGGGTCTTTGATATCTGCAAGTTCTACAAATTGTGTATGATTGCAGGCTTTGCAAAGGATGATAGTGAACAATCATTTGAAGTTGTCAGAAAGCTAGAGGAAGTTGGAGGACACAATTTAAATTTTGTTCTAAGGGAAATGAAGCAGCATCATCTCATGAAGGTTATACAGGTACAAGAGATGGAGAAATGACTCATGAAGGCATACTTATAGAGGATATAAACTCAAAGGAAGAAATGGAACTCTTAGAAGATTGGTTGGCAATGCACACAGGGGATGAATGTTACATGGAATTTACCAATGCAGTTCCAGTTAATTTTGATAATTTATATGATGAATTGGAAATCTTGGAGAAGAAGATAGCAGATCAAAAGGTGTAGATTTAGCATGCAAAGTAAGAGCTGAATAAGAGTCTTGTAACTCTTATAGAAGAGGAGGATATGCAACAACAACAATTTTCAGCAATTTTGCAGCAGCTTGTACCAGTCAGAGGATAGACTGAACATGGAGATTGATGATATATGGATGTTGACGATGAAAGCACCTAAGAGGAGGCATACTAAGTTAAGAAGGACAACCAACAACAAATTACAGTTGACTGTGAGGCTTTGCATCGACAAAGCAAGTGGACAACAACAACATAAAATTTGGAAGCTCGGAGAATTGAAGACAACATAAGTTGAAAAACAACATGCAAGTTTGGATGCACAACAAAAACATAAAGTTTGGGATCTAGGAAGACCTCAGCTAATGGAATTCATGATCAGGAGATCATGAACAATTTATGTTCCCTGGGAATCTGATGCAGGAGTATCCTTCCTCCAAAACCAAGTACATTTGGTTAGACCTGGGGGTCTTGAAATTATTTGAATTTGATTAATTAATTGTGAAAATTCATACGTTTGAAGGAATTATAGAAAGCTTGTATAGTTTGAATGTGTAATTGGTTTGTTCTCGAAATATTTGAGATTCAGGTCTCATGATGATTTTGAGGAGCTAGAGAGATCCTAGGGGTTGTTGTGAGGATTTTGTGGATCTAAGTATCCTAGTGGTTAATTTAAAAAGGGTTGTAAAGATATGAACCAATTATTGTTTCAGAACCTTTGTAATTAAATTGTAAGCTTATGAGCATGAGGGTGTGGCCAATTGAATGGGAAATCAGGATAGAGAGTGAGGAAGGCCATTAGAGGAAAGAGGCATATTTTATTTTGTATGTACAGTGTGTACAAATGAAAAAAGAATCACTATGTTTCGAGTGTTGTTTGGAAATTGGTGTATCGAACCTTTGTGTGCTATTGTGTGTGTGATCATTCTTTGCAAGAGTGAGTGTGCAGGTGTTAATATCTTAACAGTGAAGAATCCCCTCTTAAAACATATGTGAAGGCTTTGGATCGAGCATGAACGGATTATAAATGATCATCGATCACTGAAGGAATCGATGTCCCAAAGGGGATGACAAACCAATTGAGTTCATGGCAGGATCATTTGAAGTCGGAAATGAGCAAAGTTTGAATCCAACAATGTGATAGTGAAAAATACCTTTGCAAATGTAGAGAAACAACTATCATCCAATCAAAAGGTAAAACAGATCATGATTGTCAATTCTTTACCCAAATCTCACGTTCAAGGTGTTAAAAACAAACGGTTGAGATTAGTTCTCGGATATATATCAATGATCAAAAGTGATCCAGATTTTGGGCCAAATCGATAGTGGAAATCCTTCGAGATAAGTGTTTGAGAGTCCATGTTTCAAATCTTGTCCCATCACTCTGAAGCAAGAGTATCAAGAGGAATATTCCTCTTCGATACCCGTGTTTGATGTTCTGAAAATAGGGGAAATAGGAACATCTCGGCGAGGAAAGAGTGATGGATAGTGTAGATCGAGAAGAGAAAGATAAAGATCAACGGTTGTAATTGTATCTTGGAGTGAGGAGATCAACGGCCCTCAAGATTCTACATGGCACAGTTTGGAGGATCATCCAGAGACCAAAGGGGTGGAATGTGAAGTTAAATCAATGGTTCTGATTCATGAGGGAAGACCCAGATCGACGGTTCATATCCCTTTAGGAGAAAATATGGATTGGCATTGAAAGAGAGAAGCGTGGCATCATTTTATTGGTAGCCGAAGAAGAGTCATTAGAATCCAATAGTTGGAGGAACTCCAATAGAAGGACAACGATGAAAGACTGAGGTCTATTATGAATGGAATAGATCAACTGATGCGGAAGGGACATGTGGCAGCTGACGAAGACTAGGACGTGGCGTCAACAAATGAGAAGTGAACACGTGGTAGTGAAGTGGACGAATGAATGAGTGACACTTGGTTGTTGAGTCCTCAGGTGAGAGGTTGATACGTAGAATCCACGTGTAGACCCTTTGGTGAAGGCGTGGCACAGTGAATTCAAGAGGGTGACCCATGACCGATAGATCTAGAGTAGATCAACGGTGGAGGTGGCTTTCTTGTTTGGAGTCCAAGAGGGGAAGGATTTTCAGAACAATAGTTTCAGAAGGTCACAGCTGGAAGGAGTCTGAAAAAGGAACTCCGAACAAAAAAAATTGGATGTTGATCCATGTCGTCCATCGGGACGTGACTAGGAGTAAGATCCATCGTCCATCGGGACAGGCCTTTCGGAGCTACTTTGTAGGGTCATATTTGTTAATTCTTACCACAACATTCTAATATGAGATCATGATCATCCTTACAGTGATGATGAATGGTGAGGATTGAAAGGTGAATTAAGTCCCGACGATTCAGGTCCGTGGTCATGAGTATTGGTCGCAAGGATAAGGAATGAGCGTCGACGGGTTGAAGAATAGAGAGAATGGATTTTAACCCACGGATCTGAGTAGGATGTCTTATGAAGAAAAACACACGGTTTTGAGCATGAAAATATTGGTCTGAATAATAGAGCAACAGAACTCTATTAAGGAAATTGGGCCCACGCGAAGATTGAAGGGCATTTCTTCTTCAGAACTAAAGCAGAATTAAATCGAAGAATTCTACACCTATGGGAATACAAGGATGGGAGGTCATCATTTTTTGTATCAGAGCACCATTTTTCTCTGTAAATTAAAGTGGAAATATGCAAAGATTGCAGCCTACAAAGAATCCGATTTGATTCAGAGAGAGAATGTATAGAGGAGTACATGAGAAGATTGTAGAAGCATTGGACAAGGATTTTCTCGTTCAAGTGCAATGAATGTGGAAGAAAATATTAACTCTTGTTATAAGGATTGTGATTGTAGGTATTAACAGAAGAATAAGGGTAAGTATTGACAACCCTTACAACTAGTAAAGTTGTGACAGAGGGCAAGCAGAGCTCTCAAGTGAAGAAGTTGTGGCAGAACCTTGCAACAGCATGTGTTGTAATTACTTCCAACTGGATATTGGAAGTAAGTGGAGAGGACAAGAGGATTTCTCTAGAGAAACTGAGCCAAAGTGCATAATCCAGAGAAGAGCATAGGAGTGCTCAGAGGGTTCCAGTGGAGAGAACCAGTGATACCAAGAGGACCATCTCAAGAGGAAGCTTGAGTTGGTATTAGGTAGCAGATGAGGATATTTTCTATAGAGGCTTGATGTAGCTCACATGTGAATAAGGATATGTTCACAAAGGTAGAGGTGAAAATTATTATTGATGGTCATTATGAAGGTTCTAGAAGAAGCCACGGCAGAGGAAATGAATATTTCGAAGAAAATGGCATAAAAAGGACGAGTCAAGAGGAACTTGACAAAGGATTGGCTGAGTTAAGACTACAACTCAGTTACATTGGACAACTACTACAAAATAAGATTGAGGAAAACCAGAGACAAGGATGGAATGTAAATAAGAGAGTTAAGTGGCTTGTGATGAAATTGTTTGCCAGGAAGTTGGGGAAGAGCTTGAGGACCTTGAAGCACAAGTTGAGTGCTTGTATGAAGGAGGAGAAACTCAAAGGAGTTGAGTTTAGACAGAGGTCATGAATAGAGGAAAGAGTTCACTTTTGCGAACCAGAGCAAGGATCATTCCTTGAAGAAGATGATGCTGAAGATCATCATAAGGATGTGTTGATAGAAATATCAAATGAGGCTAGAGATCCTTATGCTTTTAAATATGAAAAATTGTGTATGATTGTAGGTTTTGCAGGGGATGATAGTGGATGGTCATTTGAAGTTGTCATAAAGCTATAGGAAGCTGAAGGAGGACATAATTTAAATTATGTTCCAAAAAAATATAAGCAACATCTTCTCATGAAGGTTATGCAGGTACACGAGATGGAGAATTGCCTCATGAAGGAATACTTACAGAGGATATAAATTTGAGGAATAAATGGAACTCTTAGAAGATTGGATGGCAATGGATACATGTGATGATTGTTGCATGGAATTTACCAATACAGTTCCAGTTAATTTTGCTAATTTATATGATGAATTGGAAATATTGGAGAAGAAGATAGAAGATCAAAAGGTGCAGATTCAGCATGCAAAGTTAGAGCTGAATAAGAGTAATGTAACTCTTATACAAGAGAAGGATATTCAACAGTCAGTCAATAGAAACAATCATTTTTAGCAAGTTTGCAGTAGCATGTACCAGTCAAAGGATACACTGAACATGGAGATTGATAAGATATGGATGATGATGACGAAAGTACCTAAGCGGAGGCATACTAAGGTAAGAAGGATAGTCAACAAAAAAGTACAATTGATTGTGAGGCTTTGCATTAGCAAAGCAAGTGGACAACAAAAACATATAATTTAGAAGCATGGAGAATTGAAGACAACATAGGTTGAACAACAACATGCAGGGTTGGATGCACAATATCAGCATAAAGTTTGGGATCCAGGAAGACCTCAGCTAATGGAATTCATGATCAAGAGATCACGAACAATTTTTGTTCCTTGGGAGTTTGATGTAGGAGCATCCCACCTCCAAAACCAAGCACGTTTGGTTAGACTTAAGGGTCTTGAAATTATTTTAACTTAATTGATTACTTGTGAAAATTCCTATGTTTGAAGGAATTCTAGAAAGCTTGTATAATTTGAATATGTAATTGGTTTGTTCTTGAAATATTTGGAACTTGAGATTTAGGTCTCATGAGAATTTTTAGGATCTAGAGAGATCCTAGGGGTTGTTGTGAGGATTTTGTGGATCTAAGTATCCTAGAGGTTAATTTAGGAATGGTTGTTAAGATCTCAACCAATTATGGTTTCAGAACCTTTGTAATTAAATTTTAATCTTTTGAGCATGAGGGTGTGGCCAATTGAATAGAAAATTAGGCCAGAGAGTGAGGAAGTCCAATAAAGGAAGAGTCCTATTGTATGTTGGGTGTACAGTGTGTACAAATGGAAAAAGAATCACTATGTTTCGAGTGTTGTTTGGGAATTGGTGTATTGAACCTCTGTGTATTATATTGTGTGTGTTCATTCTCTGCAAGAGTGAGTGTGCAGGTGTTAATATATGAATAGTGAGAATCCCCTCTTAAAAAGTTTGTGTTGGCTTTGGATCTAGTGTGAATGGATTGTAAATGATCATCGATCACCGAAGGGATCGATGTCCCAAAGGGGGTGACAAACCAGTTGAGTTCATGGTAGGATCATTTGAAGTAGGAAAGGAGCAGAGTTTGAATCCAACTATGTGCGCAGCCGAGGAAAAACAGTGAAAATTCCCTTTGTAATTGTAGAGAAACAACTACCGTCCGATCAAGAAAAGAAATAGATCGTGACCGTCAATTATTTACTCAAATCTCCCATTAAATATGTTGAATAAGGACGGTTGAGATTAGTTATCAGATCTAGATCAACAGTCAAAAGTGATCCTTATTTTGGGTCGAATCGATAGAGGAAAGCCTTTGGGATAAGTGTTTCAGAGTCCAGCTTTCAAAGCTTGTTCCAGCACACTGAAACAAGAGTATCAAGGGGAATATTCCTCTTAGATACCCTTGTTTGATGTTCAAAAAATAGGGGAAATAGGAACATCTCTGTTATCACTCCAAGGAACTCTTTAGGGTTGTAGGCTAAAGATGCTTGGTAACTTAAGAATATGATATGTAGGTGTGCTTGGAACAATGGGATAACTCAATGATTAATGTAAAAGACAACTCATCATACTTTCAAATGAAACAGTGCTTTTAGAAGACAATAATCAGACAAGATATTTTGAAGAGGAGATGAAGAATACTAATCTTGATGACCAAATACAACTAGGTGTAGAGCTAATACAAGTGACCAAGAAATCCTTCACTTCAAGTTTATGAGCTTAATAAAGAGATGACAGTCTTTAAAAGCTAAAACAAACTGAAATAAAGTACAAAAACAAGATACATGAGAAATTCTGATATTGAAAGCAAAAGGAGACTGTAATTCTATTATCCAATAAGAGTCTATAACAATAGCCAAAAATGTATTCCCAGTTTGAACCCCCTAGTTCCTCCTATGTCTTGAGCTTTATAGCTTTACAATACAGTTTTCAGATCCTAAAAGAATGGATCAGATATGCTAAAGATAGAAAGTCAAAACTGATTTACAAAAGATAAGGAATGATCCTCAAAATGAGGTCAATTCAACATTTCATGGTCTTCAGATGATGTAGAATCCCTGTGCAGTACAGATAATCCTTCCAAGGCTATTTGATGGCTCTTAAGAAAGATGAAATTCGAATTTGCTAATTTTGGAAAAAACCCTGATTTGTTGCCTCCAAAATAGGTGTCAAAACCAACTTGAATACCTTTTCTAACCCTTTTACATCAAAAGTGGATCATAGATCTGACTCTATAATTCAACATCTATCCATTAAAAGAGTTTTCAAGAGATTCGGATTAGTAAAACTTCGATCTGGGCAAAATTTCACCAAATCTGGCCATCTCAGGTTTCACCAGCTAATTCGCCTTATGATCTGCTAGTTAGCTGGTGAAAGCTCTGCTTTTCACCAGCTAACTGGTTATAATTTCGCCTTTTGCACTGGTGAAAGTTCTGTCTTGGTCAAAAAGGAAATCTTCAAAATGAGTATACTCTGCCTCCATGGCTGCCATCTGTTCCTTTAGAATTTGAACCAAATTCTTTATTGTCTTCTTCAATTTGCTCCATATAAATTGATAGAGAGTTTTGTGTTCATCTGTATTGATACTGTGACTTTCTTTACCTGTGCTCAGTTGCTAACACACTTATGCTTTGATTTAGGTATTGACAGTGGATATCTTACAGCTCGATGTGAAACATCTGCTCCAAAGCCAATTTAAGAGAATTAATGTCAGCAGGGTCAATTAGGCACAACTAATCTTGTTTGAACCATTCAAACTGCTCAATATCAATGCATCAAAGATAAGGGTTTGTGGGAAATTCAAAGAAGAACAGAGACAAATTGTTTTATATTATGTGCTCCAGCAACTAGTTGTGATGTTTCCTTGCAAAATGCAACAGCTACAGGATGACTTCCACTTGGCATGTTGATCCATAAAAACTTGAAGCTTTTGCTTGAAGCATCATCCTGTTTGAAGATCCTCACTACCCTGTATGCACAAGTTGTTGCCAAACTTAGGCCATCTGATGTGAAACAAATCCATGTGACTACATCACTGTGTCCCTTCAACGTATTCAGATCCAGAGGGTGGTGACGTCGCCCCTTGTCAGCAGTAGAAACATGAGACTTGGAGTGAGAATGAGATTTGTTCTTAGCGTGGGTTGAAGGCTTGGAGGCTCTATCGTTATTGGTGATCTCTGGAGGCAATTAAGCCACCGCCATCTTCACTTCGTTGTGTTTTCTTCTCAGATAGAAAGAGAAGAACAATGCTACCGATAACCTACCAATAAGACCCGAAAGTAAAATGCCCACCGGCGGAGATGCTAGTATTTCCATTGAAGAAGAATCCATTGCCAATAAGATTAATGCTCGCGCCAAATGATCTCTGGAAACCTTCATAATCTAATAAGCTATCAACACACAGCACCAAACGAACTCTTGGGTATCCTCGCCAAGGGTTATCTCCATCAATTTCATGCGACCTGGAAGAAACCAAAACAAGCAAATGATTTACAAACACACTTCTGCACCCTGTTGTTTGCCTTCTTTCTCCCATGGGTGTGTTTATACCAGGGAATGAACCAATTCCTTCTATGATTTACGAAGTGCAGTTGCGCCCCTGACCTAAATCACATCCCATATTGTGTTTATAACAACAAGTGCTTGAAGATAGTCTGCAATTGCCCAACTATTCGCCAAGCATCCCCTGTGTTTTTAAAAAAAATGGCTCCACGATGCCCCAACTGTAATTTTGTGGACGTCTTCTACCTCAAAGCAAGCCAAGGCAATTAGTGAAGCAACAACTCTTTCTGCTATAATGCCTCATTCCTCAACGTGTATTTGCAAAATATGATTGTCAGACTACCAACAACAAATTCCTGTGACTGTGCCTTTAAAACTGCAATGTCTTGTCGACAACAACTCTACATTTGTATTCGACACGCAAAACTTCAAACACCTATAACTTCATTTGGTATTTGCATTCGGTTTCCTTCTCATGGCACCCTGGCATTTTGAATTCGTCTGCCTGCTAATTTTGTGTTACCTGCATTATCCATCAGGCACCTGGAAGTTATCTGCATTTTATTTTTGTATTTGTTGAAAAATCATAATCCTACATGCAATAGTAATTTAGAACACATGGCCTTCACATATGTTGAAGCTTGCCATGTGGAATAGATGAGATATGTAAGACCACACCTAATGGGCTTGGTATTAGAGTTGGGCTTTGTATGGTTTATGTGTTGAATGTGCTTTGACATTTGGGCTCGAGGTTTGGCATATGTGGAGGCTTAGATTAGGACTTAGGTCACTATGCACACACCACTCTTGTTTTTGATAATTTTTTACAAAAACTTAATAAAAACTAGGAACACATCCAAATCAAAAATCTCGGGCAGGATTGATCATGTTTTGATTTTGCAGGTCAATATGGCAAATCCAAAAGACCTTCTGGGAAATGATGAGGTATATCAAGGTTCGATGGAAGATTCATATCTCATGATAAATGGCCAAAAGACCAAAACTTTGACAAAATTTAATGTAAATGTGCTTAAAACACTTTCAAATATTGAAGACAAATTTGAGTGCTAACAACCCCAACAAGGAAAGAGCGATGGACTATGTTGATCAAGCAGAGAAAGATAAAGATCAACAACTGTAATTGTATCTCAGAGTGAGGAGATCAACAACCCTCAAGAGTCTACATGACAGAGTTCGGAGGATCATCCAGATACCAAAGGGGTGTGTAACACCCTGTTTCCCCCAGTTTGTAAAAATAACGGGACTAGCCAAGAACTATGGAAAACTCATAAATGTGAATATGTGATGTAAATGGGCCTTGAGGAAAAGGTCAATGAATGTGAATAACATTGTAAATTTTATTGCAGGACTGCTGAGAGGGGATGTGCAGAAAAAGAGACCACGATGGCAGTGGAAGGCACCTGGAAAGGTGGCGTTAACTTCCGTCGAGAATTAACACCGTATTTGGACTCCACTGGCCCGGAGAACCAAAAGCGACTCGCTGGCCCCAAATTAAATGTCTCGCAGGCTGGTAGGTGGATGGCTTAATGAGGGATGTGGAGGTGAATCGCCCATCCGTAGAGCCGTCAGGCCTGACCAGCGCGAGGGTAATCACACCACACGCAACCTCGTAAGAGGATAAGGCGTGGGGTAGAAGTGATTGCGGCAGGGCAGACGTGAGGGGAGAACTCTGGCAATAGGGAGAGTGAGTGATAGCAGAGAGGAGGGATTGCAACCTTCGCTCCTGGTCACTGGCAAACGAAGACGCAATCTCACAGCATCGTGGTCTCAGCTCGGGGGTGGCTAGTGGTAAATCCGTTGGGAGTCGCTAAGCCTACGGTTGGGTGGAAACGAGCACCCCCCTCAGCAGTTGCACTCACTTCTGGTGTTATTTCTGATAAGTGTTTTGCCTCTGGCTCCTTGAAATATATGTATTCTGATAATTATCCTCATAAGCTGTGAAACTGTGAATGTTTTCATTATAAGAATGTCTGTGTGGTATTTTGATCAGTACTAGTAGTTGTATACGCTCATAACAGAAAATCCATGCATGGCTTATGTTGATAAATGAATTTAATTATGCATAAGTTGAACCAAGTCAGACTTCCAGTCCGTCTCGAGAATTTGTTTCCCCTTATCTGTCTCCTGAAATTCTCGGAATAGGTCTCTTCACAGAGATTCCCTCTTTGGAAAGGTTTACCAAGAACCCGGAAAAAATACTGGAATGTGCAAGTCTTAACAATCTTGTACGAGGAGGAATGGCCCTCTCAAAATCCCGAAGCAGCAGCGTAGGGATAAGCATCGATCGACGGACGATATCCCGTCGGAAGATCCATGGTCATTCACGACCGTTTGATTGACGAAAGAAAACAAGGGCGTTGCATACCTTGCTCCTTTTCCTCTATCTTCGTGAATAGCAAGGAAATCGGGATCGTAGACCCCCAAGGTCCATGAGAACATCTGGACCATTGATTTTCTTTTCCACGTCCATGAAGTAGTGGGAGAGTGCGCAATGTGGGACAGATCTGAGCCGTTAGATCTTAGCTAGAACAAACCGACAGTCATTGGATCTGTTAAGAGATGCATGAGGGTTAAGCCCTCATGAACAGGAGGTTGAGAGTCCCGATGAGAGGCATGGCCATTGGGATATCAACATTTGTGAAATCGAGAGTCACGAAGACATGAGATCGGGAATTTTCATAGTGAAAATTCCGGAATCAATCTGAGTCGTCCATCATCGGAGGACATGTGGGCAAGATCGGATTCCCGTTGACAAGAGTTCAGGATTTTCCAATGTGGAAACCTCGGGATAGATTTGAATCGTCCTATTGACGGAGGCCACGTGTCGCAAGATCTCCCATTTCGGGAAATTGGGAATCGCGGAATCGAGATTCCCGTTGACAAGAGTTCGGGGTTTTCCAATGTGGAAACCCCGGGATAGATTTGAACCGTCCGATTGACGGAGGCCACGTGTCGCGAGATCTCCCATTTCGGGAAATCGGGAATCGTGGAATCGGGATTCCCGTTGACAAGAGTTCGGGATTTTCCAATGTGGAAACCCCGGGATAGATTTGAACTGTCCGATTGACGGAGGCCACGTGTCGCGAGATCTCCCATTTCGGGAAATCGAGAATCGCGGAATCGGGATTCTCGTTGACAAGAGTTCGGGATATTCCAATGTGGAAACCCTGGGATAGATTTGAACCGTCCGATTGATGGAGGCCACGTGTCGCGAGATCTCCCATTTCAGGAAATCGGGAATTGCGGAATCGGGAATCCCGTGGACAAGAAGTCCATACACTTCGGAATTGCAAAGTCCGGAATCCCGACCAAGTGAAAAGCGTCCATTGTAGGGCCAGCTGTCATCATATCGACATATCGGGATTCGGCGGATCGCGAATCCTGAGGACGAGTACATTTCGACATTTGAAAGTCCGAAAACCCAACAGGAAATAAGGCTGCGTTCTTGTGAGATAGTGGTCACGTGGGTCAGGAGTTTAGCCAGGAGGGATAACACGTAAGGGACCATATCGGTGAACTGGCTCATCGGAGATCGAGGATTCAAGAGAACAGGGAACTCTTGACATCAGGGATCACGAAACCCCGAAACCCGAAAGTATATGCATTCCCCGTTGTGGAAAGAGTAGTGGTTGTATGGAAAGGTCGTGACAGGGAAAGAGCTAGCCTGCGCTAAGCCCCGTAGGACTTTGGGGATTCTGATTGTTGAGAAATCAACGAAAAAGTTTGATTTGCGTAGTGGGTATGTGACAAAGTGGTATCAGAGCATGGTTACAACACTCAGCCTGACTGGGCTCATGCACGAGTTGCGCATAAGCTCCGTCCGAAGCACTCCTACGAGGAGTGACCCCCCTAACTTAACTCTCTTATCTAGGATTAAAACTTGGAAACGAGAACCCGACTATATATGCATGTGAAAGAATTATAAATTATGCGCAAATTATAAAAATGTATTTAACTCGTGACTAATAACCAGCGTTTGTCTTTTCACACAAGCGGACGATCAACCGCTGGAATCTACAAACGCAGAGTATGGTGACTCACGAAGAGGTGGGAGAAGGCTCCCACAACAGAGACGAAGAGTCGGATGAAAGAAGGGCAATGGGAACCCCTCCAGACCTAGCCGAGACTGTGAGGAGTCTCATGGTTGAATTGCAAAGCTGCAAGGCCGACAATGAAAGGATGATGAAAGAACAAGAAAAGCAAACCGAAATTAATGTAGTTTTACTGCAGAGCTTATCCGACCTACAGGGACAAATGCAGTATGAACCTGAGATGCAGAATCATGGTCGTGTTAGTGGCCATACTGAGAGAAGTACATCAAGAAAGGTCCACCCCAGAGGTAAAGGACCAGTGACGGACGATTCCACTCAGAAGGAAGCTGGCGATTCAGAAGGCTCTTCCAGCAGCAGGACCAGTTCCTATTCTCGAAGAAAACAGAAGAAACAAAAGACTTCCAAGGGTCGTAAATTTGAATAATTCAGAAAGTCCAAACCTCCCTCCTTCAATGGTGAGATAAAGAAGGGAGAGGAAGCCGAGGCCTGGCTACTTGGACTGAAGAAATATTTCAGAGTCCATGATTTTTCAGAGAATTTGAAGGCCTGAGTGGACACTTTCAATCTAAACGGAAAGGCTTCCATCTAGTGGGAAGATATTAAGAGCATGAAAGGGGTCCATGAGGAGGACCTATCTTGGAAACGGTTTGAGAAGTACTTCCGGAAGAAGTATTTGTCGGAAAGATATTTCGACGAGAAGGCTAAAGAGTTTTATGAACTCAAACTGGGGCAACTCACTATAGAGGAATATGTCAACAAATTCCTCGACTTATTGAAATATGTACCCTACATCAAAGCAGAGAAGGCGAAGGTGCAATGCTTCATCAGTGGGCTACCCAAGGAATACCGGAACCGAATCGAATTCGACGATCCAAAGACATTAGAAAACACTATATGAAAGGAAACATATTTTCATGAACAATATGGACATCGGGCAGAGTCTCGTGGAGACTGGAAACAGAAGAGTGGTTCGAGATTTCAGAAGAAGGGGATTAAATCCTCAGAAATTAAGAGCTACAAGAAGAACCTCGGGATGAACTTTCCAACCCGGAGTGTACTCCAACAGAACTTTCCCTCGGTGGACGGAAATAAAACTTCTGGACCTATACCAGTGAAGACTAATAACCCAAAGAAAGAGCCTCTGAAATGTTGGGGTTGCGGAGAAGAGCATCTCCTGAGAGACTGTCCACACCGAAAACAGAACAGTCGGAAAATTTATAACATGCAGGAAGCTACCATAGTCAATGATGTGGTAAGGAGTGTGCCGCAGATTTATGCAGCCTTGGATAATAACCAAGATGACCACCAAGCTTCAGTGGTGGAAATAAAAGGTATGATTTTCAACCATCTAGTGTCTGTTTTGATCGACCCTGGTTCAAATTTGAGTTATATAGCCCCTAAAGTTGTTGATAAGTGTAAACTACAGCCACAGAAGCAAACTAAGCCATGGTTGGTACAGTTAGCCACTGGCACCAAAAGAAAGGTAGTAGAGGTCATACTAGCCTGCCAGTTAATGTTGGGTGAATTCCCCACCCAAGCAACCCTTAATGTATTACCCCTGGGATCATACGCTCTATTGATTGGTATGGACTGGCTGGCCGCCCATAAATCCAAACTGGATTGTTACCATAAAACCTTAGAATGTGTGAGCAAAGAAGGAAAAAAGATAACCCTTCAATGGATCCGAAAACCGGTCTCAGTGAGCCAAATATCAGCCCTGCAAATGAGAAAGTATTGTCAAAAGGGATGTCCCCTATATGTAATACAGGCGTCGAAAATAGTCGAAGGTGCTAAACCAAGCACTGATGACCACCCTATCCTGAGAAAATACAGAGATGTGTTTCCGGAAGAGGTATCGGGTCTGCCTCCAAGAAGAGACATTGACTTCTCGATAGAGCTCGCACCAGGAGCGGTGCCGGTGTCTAGGACACCCTACCGGATGAGCACACTTGAGTTAGTTGAACTCAAATTGCAATTGAAAGAGATGATGGATAAGGGTTATATTCGACCCAGCGTGTCCCCATGGGGAGCACCAGTCATGTTTGTGAAAAAGAAGGATGGCACCCTTAGACTGT
>ML787661.1:67783-79126 GCA_009831015.1 Picea engelmannii | reverse complement strand
ATGGAAACATTTTGGCCCAGATGAGGCTACATGGGAAATGGAGGATGCCATGAGACAGGCATATCCGATTTTGTTTACTTCTGTACATGCAATTCATGTTAGTAGATAAGAACATCGAGGACGATGTTCCCTTTTAAGGGGGAAGGAATTGTAACACCCTGTTTCCCCCAGTTTGTAAAAATAACGGGACTTGCCAAGAACTATGGCAAACTCATAAATGTGAATATGTGATGTAAATGGGCCTTGAGGAAAAGGTCAATGAATGTGATTAACATTGTAAATTTTATTGCAGGACTGCTGAGAGGGGATGTGCAGAAAAAGAGACCACGATGGCGGTGGAAGGCACCTGGAAAGGTGGCGTTAACTTCCGCCGAGAATTAACACCGTATTTGGACTCCATTGGCCCAGAGAACCAAAAGCGGCTCGCTGGCCCCGAATTAAATGTCTCGCAGGCTGGTAGGCGGATGGCTTAATGAGGGATGGGGAGGTGAACCGCCCATCCGTAGAGCCATCAAGCCTGACTAGCGCGAGGGTAATCGCGCCACACACAACCTCGCAAGAGGATAAGGAATGGGGTAGAAGCGATTGTGGTAGGGCAGACGCGAGGGGAGAACTCTGGCAATAGGCAGAGTGAGTGATAGCAGAGAGGAGCGATTGCAACCTTCGCTCCTGGTCACTGGAAAATGGAGACACAGTCTCACAGCATCGTGGTCTCATCTCAGGGGTGGCTAGTGGTAAATCCGCTGGGAGTCGCTAAGCCTACGGTTGGGTGGAAACGAGCACCCCTCTCAGCAGTTGCACTCACTTCTGGTGTTATTTCCGATAAGTGTTTTGCCTCTAGATCCTTGAAATATATGTATTCTGATAATTATGCTCATAAGCTGTGAAAATGTGAATGTTTTCATTACAAGAATGTTTGTGTGGTATTTTGATCAGTACTAGTATTTGTATACGCTCATAACAGAAAATCCACGCATGGCTTATGTTGATAAATGAATTTAATTATGCATAAGTTGAACCAAGTCAGACTTCCAGTCCGTCTCGGGAATTTGTTTTCCCTTATTTGTCTCCCGGAATTCCTGGAATAGGTCTCTTCACAGAGATTCCCTCTTTGGAAAGGTTTACCAAGAACCCAGAAAAAGCACTGGAATGTGCAAGTCTTAACAATCCTGTACGAGGAGAAATGGCCCTCTCAAAATCTCGAAGCAACAGCGTAGGGATAAGCATCGATCGACGGACGAGATCCCGTCGGAAGATCCATGGTCATTCACGATCGTTTGATTGATGAAAGAAAACAAGGGCGTTGCATACCTTGCTCCTTTTCCTCTATCTTCGTGAATAGCGAGGAAATCGGGATCATAGACCCCCAAGGTCCATGAGAACATCTGGACCGTTGATTTTCTTTTCCACGTCCATGAAGTAGTGGGAGAGTGCGCAATGTGGGACAGATCTGAGCCGTTAGATCTTAGCTAGAACAAACCGACAATCGTTGGATCTGTTAGGAGATGCATGAGGGTTAAGCCCTCATGAACAGAAGGTTGAGAGTCTCGACAAGAGGCGTGACCATCGGGATATCGGCGTTCGTGAAATCGGGAGTCACGAAGACATGAGATCGGGAATTTTCATAGTGAAAATTCTGGAATCAATCTGAGCCGTCCATCATAGGAGGACACGTGGGCAAGATCGGAAGCCCGTCGGCATTTCGGAGATCGAAGGGTCAAGATGTCGGAGTATTTCAGCAGCAGAAACTCCGAAATCGCGAGAAGCGATCGGGACCGTCCATCTTAGGAGGACGCGTGGCGGCAATCGGAGCATTCGGCGAAAGTCCCAAAAGGAAAGTTATGCATCGAGAAATCGAGAATCGCGGAATCGAGATTCCCATTGACAAGAGTTCGGGATTTTCCAATGTGGAAACCCCGGGATAGATTTGAACCGTCCTATTGACGGAGGCCACGTGTCGCGAGAGCTCCCATTTCGGGAAATCGGGAATCGTGGAATCAGGATTCCCGTTGACAAGAGTTCGGGGTTTTCCAATGTGGAAACCCCGGGATAGATTTGAACCGTCCAATTGATGGAGGCCACATGTCGCGAGATCTCCCATTTCGAGAAATCGAGAATCGTGGAATCGGGATTCCCGTTGACAAGAGTTCGGGATTTTCCAATGTGAAAACCCCGGGATAGATTTGAGTCGTCCGATTGATGGAGGCCACGTGTCGCGAGATCTCCCATTTTGGGAAATCGGGAATCGCGGAATTGGGATTCCCGTTGACAAGAGTTCGGGATTTTCCAATGTGGAAACCCCGGGATAGATTTGAACTGTCCGATTGACGGAGGCCACGTGTCGCGAGATCTCCCATTTCGGGAAATCGGGAAGCGTGGAATCGGGAATCCCGTGGACAAGAAGTCCATACACTTTGGAATTGCAAAGTCTGGAATTCCGACCAAGTGAAAAGCGTCCATTGTAGGGCCAACTGTCATCATATCGGCATATCGAGATTCGACGGATCGCGAATCCTGAGGACGAGTACATTTCGGCATTTGAGAGTCTGAAAACTCGACAGGAAATAAGGCTGCGGTCTTGTGAGATAGTGGTCACGTGGGTCAAGAGTTTAGCCAGGAGGGCTAACACGTAAGGGACCATATCGGTGAACTGGCTCATCGGAGATCGGGGATTCAAGAGAACATGGAACTCTTGACATCGGGGATCACGAAACCCCGAAACCCGAAAGTATATGCATTCCCCATTGTGGAAAGAGTAGTGGTCGTATGCAAAGGCCGTGACAGGGAAAGAGCTAGCCCGCGCTAAGCCCCGTAGGACTTCGGGGATTCTGATTGTTGAGAAATCAACGAAAAAGTTTGATTTGCGTAGTGGGTATGTGACAGGGTGGAACGCAAAGTTAAATTGATGGTTCATATTGATGAGGGAATACCTTGATCGATAGTTCAGATCCATTTCAGAGAAACTCTGGATTGGCATTAAAAGAGAGACATGTGGCAACATTTTATTGGTCGTCGGAGAAGAGTCATTAGAATCCAATAGTTGGAGGAACCCCAATAGAATGATAGTTATGAACGATTAAGGTCTATTTGAAATGGAATAGATCAACGAACGCAAAAGAGACATGTGGTAGCTGACGAAGACCAGGACGTGACATAAACAAATGTGAAGTGAACACATGGTAGTGAAGTGGACGAATGAATGGGTGACACTTGGCATTTGAGTCATCGGGTGAGAGGTTGACACATGACATCCACATGTATACCCTTTGGTGAAGGCATGGTGTTGTGAAGTCAAGAGGGTGACCTATGATTGATAGACCCAAAGTAGATCAACGGTGGAGGTGGCTTTGTTGTTCGAAGTCTGAGAGGGGAAGGATTGTCGAAACGATAGTTTCGAAAGGTCCCATATGGAAGGAGACTGACAAAGGAACTCTGAACAAAAAATATGGACGTTGATCCATGTCGTCCATCAGGACGCGACCACGAGTAAGATCCACCATCCATCGAGATGGACCTTTCGAAGCCATTTCATGGGGTCCTATTTGTTAATTCTGACTACAGCATTATGAGATGAGATCAGGATCGTCCTTACAATAATGATCAACGGTGAGGGTTAAAACGCAAATTAAGTCCCGACGAGTCAAGTCTGTGGTCATGAGTATTGGTCGCATGGATAAGGAGTGAGCAACGAGGAGTTGAAGAATAGGGAGAATAAATTTAATCCCACGGAATAGGGAGAATGAAGTTTACCAAAACTCTATTAAGGAGATTGGGCCCACGCAAAGATTGGAGAGCAATTCTACTTCAGAACTGAAGTAGAATTAAATCGAAGAATTCTACACCTATGGGAATACAAGGCTAGGAGGTCATCAAATCCCATAACCAATTTATTGAAAGCTTGGTAAGTATAAGGCTCACTATCATATCCAATGTTTTGGATATTATAACCATGAGGGATATCCGCAATAACAAGGGAGTATTCCTTTTTAGGAACAATATTTGCAATTTTTTCACAATCACCTAATATCACTTTATATTAAACAATGTTGAGCTCATTCCAAATGTAGTGATCAAGGGTGTCATCAAGTTCAACATTTTGAGCACTTCTCCTTCTTTCTCTTTCAAATTTGGTTTTTAAAATAAAACTTTTGAAGGTTTCAGGTACTCCATCTACATTCTTCTTTGGCATCTTTAATGAAACAAACAAACATGTAGTTATATATCTATAACTAATAAAATAGAAATAAACTAACTAAAAAACGAATAATATGAATGTAATAAATCAACATACCTTTTTGAATGCAACAAAAATTTGTTTCAATGTTGTTGTAGAGCTTGAATCTAGATAGTTGAGTCTAACATCATCCCAACTCTCTTAATTCAACATCTTAACCATTTCCTCTTATATTCTCATATACACCTTGTGACTAAATAAAATAAATAAATAATGTTATAATGATATATATAGTAAAATACTTAGAACATTGATATATTAAAGTGAAAAAATTAATTTTCTAATCCTAACATAATTAAGAAATAATTCAACAAACTTACTTTTTAAATTCATCACATATTTCTTCCGTTGATAATTCACCCAACTTTACACGTGATAATATAACTATGATAAGTGTCTCATCCTTCACTCCTTGTATCATTATCCAAGGTGTTATAGTCATATCTTTTGGTAGATTCTTGATTTCGGGACTTGTCTTACTTGTGCTACATATTAGAGGTTCAATCTTCTTAACCCTCTAATTTTTTACCAATATTTTCCTATAGGCTAAAGATCTCATATACCAAATCCCATACATGTCCAATTCTAAATCCCAATTGAAAATAACTATCCACAGCTATGAATGCATCACTTCCTTTGCGAATTTTTTCTTTTTCATTTCATCATCAATTAGGAAGCATATTTCCATACAACATTGCTTCTGAAACTTCGCATCAACGTTTGATCTCTCCCCACCACATATTTCATAAAACTCATTATGGATAAATCTGACCCTTTGAATGAAAGTCATGGACATCCTCTACTCATTATTTGTGTTATGATTCCATGCCAATAACTTTGTTTCTGCATCTGTTAAACAAACATAAATTATAGATTTGACTGTCTCAAAAACAAGGTTATTGGGATACTCTTGCATCAATTCTATTATAGCCTCTATAGAATGATTTCTTCCAATCACGTAATATTTATAGTTGAAACAATTTGATCTATAAAATTCATCCCTACTAGGAAATTCCATTAGGACAACAAGAACTAGGTAGTCAACCACATGTGCATATGAATTGTACCTAATCAATACTTTCAAATTCTGAATATGTAAGTGATGCAATTTTCTAATTTTATATTTTTCTTTCCCTTATGTGGGTTTATAAAGTTGCTTCACATTCAACTGAAATGTATGGCCATCATCAACTAAGTTGGTCATCCTCAATCGATTTCCAATGGAATTTTGTGTTGTTTTCATAATACCATCCTCTAGATCAGCACCTGGTGTTATTATTTCTCTACTACCTTTAGGACTTTCATTATGGTATTCAGAGCTAACCATGACTTCTTCATAATCAACAGCATTTGATTTCCTCCTCTTATGATTTAAATGGGTTTCATCTAAATCAATTGTCTCTTCATAATCAATAGGAATGAAATCATCCTTAGGCATCACTCTTTTGTGTTTATCTTGTTTATTCTTCTTGCAAGAAGGAGTGATAACCTAATTGGGACTAATCTCAAAAAAATCTTCGTTTGGAGTTTCATCATCTTCAAATGTAACCTTTCTAGGATTTCTAGAATGAGGACTTTTCTTTCTTCTTTCCCATTCTTATATGTATACTCTTGCTTCAACCTCTGTTACTCTTTGTTTCTTTTTCCTTCCTTCTTGTGCCTTATCGATATGAAAGGCATCGATGACTTACATGATATTTTTCTTTGTAGAGTAAATCCCCACTAACATATGTGAAAGTTGCATGGAAAAATCCTGTAAAAATAAAATATAACATTTTTGTGTTAAATAAAATTAAAAATTTATCATGGTACTTATAATAATACATGATACAAAAATAAAAATAAACAAACTTACATTGTCTCTCTCAATGTCTTCAACGATAGAAGCACATAGTTCTGTAAAGCATTCATCCATGTTATAATTGTTCAATTTGAAACAATATCTAATATTGATACAAGTCTTGGCTTGTTTCATGAATGCATAAATAATAATTATGTCTGACAACAAACATATATCTCGTAACAAGCCAGTTGCCTGATAATTTACTTTCACATGTTCAAACTCGTCACAATACAAATATAGATGTTCTCCATTGTTGTTGTGTTTTTCTTTAACAAACCAAGAATGTTTCATTCTACTTTCACCTCTAACATTCTTCATTGCTCTTAAGAGCTTAGGTGTTGGACCTTGAACAAATGTGTTATCAATTTGTTTCCTAGCATTCATGGAGACCCGAGTTGCAATTCTGGATGTCATTATTACAGGTCTCGATCTAGACACATTCACAGATATTTTATTTCCTATCATTTTTCCTATATGAAAAATTAAAAAAATAAATTATGTCTTTATAATAATGATGGAAAAATGTTTATGTTATAATAAAAAAGAATAAAATCATAGACTATAAGATTTGAACTTAAAAAAAATAATTACTTAACCTGTGAGGTACTAGAGGCGATGTCGGGACTTGGGGACTTGGCCTACGGGGGCTGGGGAAATGCCCGACATCACCCTAGCCCCCTGTAGGCCAAGTCTCGATCATGTCCAAGTCTTGGCCCCCACGAGACTGAGACTTGGCCTACAGGGGGCTGGGGGCGATGGTCGACATTAACTCTAGCACCCTCGTAGGCCTAGACTTGGTCCCGCATTGAGGAGCATCGCCCCTCACTAACCCCCATGGGCCAAAACTATAAAAAAATTATTGAAAAACAATTATAAAAAATACACTAAAATTTGTTTTTTTTTCATTTTTTCTTCTTAAAGTCCTACAAATTTTGTTAAATTTTCTTCCAAAAAGGTCTAAAAATATTTTTTAAATTGTGATTTCTTTAGAAAAAAAATATTATATATTTTAGTGTTTCCAATGATTTTTGCATCAAAAAATATCATATAATACAAAGTTGATCTTAGATTCTCCTCCAATATCTCATTTATGTTTCTCCCTTGTAGATTGATCCAAACTATTTATTCATGTTGCCCAATATTTAACGCAATGTAAAAAGAGAAAATAAGAGTTTGTATATATAACAAAGATTATGTGCATTAGTGTTAAGTTTAATGAATATGGAATAAATAAAAAAGAAGAAGAGTGTGTATATATATACCTAAGATTATATGAATTATCACTAAGTTTAATGAATGTGGTATAAATTAAAAAACATGAGAAATATTTTAATTAACTAATAAATAACGAATTAATAGAGTAAAATTTTTGGTTAATTTTGAAGGGAAAATGTTAGAGGGAAAAAAATTGGGGGGAAGGGAGGATTTTGGAGGGAATTTTTTTTTTTTTTTGGTGGGGGTGTTTGGAGGGAAATTTTCATTCTACAAGTTATAAGATTGTCATTGGGAGGCTGAGCATTTGTATCATTCTATGTTCTTAGTGAGAGGTGATGGCTTCATCAGATAAAGACTATTTTATTTCTGAGACATCAACATATTGTTCACATACCTCTTCTTTTGGGGCTAGCAAATGCGATGGGAATACTTGTAATGTAAATAAGGACTCATATTTTTCACCTAGTCAGAAGTTTGATCATAGTGCAAGCAATGATATTCAACATGTTCATCAGGAAAGTCCTAAATTAGAGGACTTTGAAGGAACCAATGATAAAGAGGAGGAATATGATGGCGATCAATCCGTTCAAAAGTTTAACAATATTAAAAATACTCAAAATCTAGGTCCAAGTGAAGACTTTGATTATAGTTTAAATGATTGGAATGAAAATTTTCCTCTAGGTGAGGATTTTCAAGGCACTAATGAGGATGCTGAAAATTTTCCTCCAAGTGAGGATTTCAAGGCACTAATGAGAATGATGAAAAATTTCCCTGAAGTGGGGATTTTAAAAGTAGTGAAGATGATTATTCCAATGGTGGACACTATTTCCCGAATGGGGAATTTAAAGGCAACAATGTTGATGGTGATGAGTTTCCTCCAAGTGATGATTTTCAAGGTATTGATGAGGATGATGAAGATTTTCCTCAAAGTGGTGATTTTCAAGTCACTGATGAGGATGATCAAGATATTCCCTCAAGTGGGGATTTTAAAAGTAGTGAATACGATTATGTCAATGGTGGCCACTTTCTCTTGAGTGAAGAATTTAAAGGTAGAAATGTTGATGATGATGAGTTTCCTCCAAGTGAAGATTTTCAAGATATTGATGAGGATGATGTAGATTTTCCTCCAAGTGAGGATTTTCAAGGCACTAATGAGGATGGTGAATAATTTCCCTCAAGTGGGGATTTCAAAAGTAGTGAAGATGATTATGCCAATGGTGGACACTCTTTCTCGAGTGGGGAATTTAAAGGCAACAATGTTGATGATGATGATTTTCCTCCAGGTGAGGATTTTCAAGGTATTGATGATGATGATGAAAATTTTCCTCCAAGTGAGGATTTTCAAGGCAGTAATGAGGATGATCAATAATGTTCCTCGAGTGGGGATTTTAAAATTAGTGAAGATGATTATGTCGATGGTGGACAATTTTTTCCAGGTGGGAAATTTAAAGGCACCAATGGTGATGATGATGTTTTTCCTCCAAGTGAAGAGTTTAGAGGCACTGATGATGGTGTTGTTGATGATGAAGATATTCTTGTTAGAGAAATTTCAATGGCATTGATAGTCTTAAGGGTGATGTTGATTTTCCTTCAAGTGAATATTTTCATGGAAGATCCAATGACATTGGTGAGGATGGTAATCATTTTTCTAGTGAGTTTGATATTCCTCTTATCAATTAGATTATTAATGAAGATGATGATGGACCTAGGAATGAAGATTGTGTTCTCAATCATTTAGGTTCAACAAATCAAAGTGATCAACATTCTCTTGTTCGATCTCCTCACACTGTTTTGTATGATATTCCTACTAGTGATGAGAAAAATCCTTCTAGTGAGGATGATGAAATAGTAGAGACATTGCAAAGAAACGTTGTGTCTAGGACCAGGAAAAGACCTTTTTATATTAATCCAAAGCATTCTAGTTATACAAGGTCTAGGAAATAATTTCTCACTAAATCAATTTCCATAAGTGATTTGATTTCAAGTTAATATTGTCAAAAGAATTGTTTGAAAAGTATGAACTACATGTATGTCTTGAATAAAAGGAAGGCATATTTTGCCAATGAATAAGAGCATGCATGCAAAATTCATATTTAGTGGGGTGCATGATATCCACTAAGACATGATATGATTATTGCATTGGAAATCTTTTACTTTGCAAAAAGGATTTAAAAAAAATCACTCAATTGGTAATCTTTGTCTATCAAGAATCCAAACAAGATTGGAAAAAGATCCCTCATTTTATCCAAAGGTACATCATGGATGAGAGAGTAGGCCATTAACAAACACTACATTGTCCCGAATGTGTGTCTTCTTTTTCAAATGTGAAGAGTGTATGCCAGATAGAGACACAATATGTATTCCAGATAATTTCTCAAGGAGAGAAATCTACAACTTATACAAAGAATATGTTGAAGGTGTTGAAGGAAATGGTAATTTTATTACATATGCATATTTTACAAGAATATGGAAGAAACAATTCAATAATGTACGTATTCTTAAAAAGTCAAGGATGGGGATTTGCAGTATATGTGCTACTCTTAAATCAAAAAAAGATAAATCAGAAGGGGTGGAAAGGGGTATATATTTACATATTTTTATTTTTTAATTGGATAGTTATCAACTATGAAAACATATTATCAATATTTTAATTTGTTGTCATGTGCAGATTTCGTAGTCAAAAAACTTCAAGAACGTCATAATCAACGATCAAGTGAAAGGAAAATTTTGTACAGACATCAAAAGAAGTGTTATGATGCTCCAAACAAATATATAGGTATGATAATCCATGGCATGGACCAGAAAAAAAACACTTCTACCACTTTTTGTCAGTACACAAAAAAATTTACAAGAAGAGAATTTCATTCGGTTTCACTTGGTTGGTTGTATGGTTTTTAATGGAAAAATGTTTCCAAGGGTTTACTTCATAGCTCCAAATATTCATAATGATGCAAATCTGACCATCACCATAATTCATCATGTGCTCACTCACTAGTCTGAAATCTTCCTCAAGTTCTATATCTACAGTTAGACAACACTAGTCGTGAAAACAAAAATCAAATTGTGTTTGGATATCTAAGCATGCTTGTTCAACTGGGAATCTTTCAAAAGGTAAAATTTGGTTTCCTTCTTGTCGAACACACTCATGATCATATTAATCAAATGTTCAGTCTTTTTTCAATAACATTGAAGAGGAAAAATGTTGGAAGCCTACCATCATTAATTAAATGTATTAAGAAATATACATTCCAGAGCTTGTTTTTCACATATTAGAAGAAACGACTGACATGTGAAGATTTATTTAGGGATCACACACTGAATAAAAATGTATTGAGCAACTTAATGACATTAGCTTCCAACATCAATTTTGTTTAAAAAAAAGTTGATGGAAAAACACTTATATGGGGAAAGAAGTATTTAACTACTAAAGAATGGGGGCCTTCCTCGGGTTTATCATTTTTGAAGTTCATTATGACTCATCCAATATTTGCATCAAAGTTATTTTTATTACAATCAGTTGTTGAAATCCATAATGCACAAAGGCGTAATAGAAATGTAGATTATTTTGAATGCTTGGAAGAAATAAAAAGAAATCCAATAAAGATACATATGAGTACTTTGATGTTACTGATTTTGTTTTGTGGGAGTCTTTTTTCAATGTTCAAAGTAACATAATTTCAATCTCAAAAACTGAAGATACATTTTTGAAGACTCTATTTTGCTGGCCACAAAATATGCCTATTGAAATTACTAAGACAACTGAGAGGGGGGTGAATCAATTGTTAATGTGCTTAAACAATTTTAATTCAATTAAACCATTTTTAATCTTTCTCCAAGTGACCATCAATATTATACTACATATCGACAACATAAATAATGAGCATCACTCACACATAAAATATACACATAGACAGATTTTCACGAGGAAACCCATAAAGGGAGAAAACCTCTTCTTCTTCGAAATGATAGGCAGTCTTTTAAGTTATGTACATCATCTATAATTGAGCACCAACTCAATGTGAGGCTACTACCTCTGTTTTACAAGCTCCAA
>ML787661.1:44448-67733 GCA_009831015.1 Picea engelmannii | reverse complement strand
AGGGGGGGGGTGTTTGGAGGGAAAATTTCATTCTACAAGTTATAAGATTGTCATTGGGAGGCTGAGCATTTGTATCATTCTATGTTCTTAGTGAGAGGTGATGGCTTCATCAGATAAAGACGATTTTATTTCTGAGACATCAACATATTGTTCACACACCTCTTCTTTTGGGACTAGAAAATGTGATGGGAATACTTGTAATGTAAATGAGGACTCATATTTTTCACCTAGTTAGAAGTTTGATCATAGTGCAAGCAATGATATTCAACATGTTCATCAGGAAAGTCCTAAATCAGAGGACTTTGAAGGAACCAATGATAAAGAGGAGGAATATGATGGCGATCAATCCATTCAAAAGTTTAATAATATTAAAAATACTCAAAATCTAGGTCCAAGTGAAGACTTTGATTATAGTTTAAATGATTGGGATGAAAATTTTCCTTCGGGTGAGGATTTTCAAGGCACTAATGAGGATGCTGAAAATTTTCCTCCAAGTGAGGATTTCAAGGCACTAATGAGAATGATGAAAAATTTCCCTGAAGTGGGGATTTTAAAAGTAGTGAAGATGATTATTCCAATGGTGGACATTATTTCCCGAGTGGGGAATTTAAAGGCAACAATGTTGATGGTGATGATTTTCCTCCAAGTGATGATTTTCAAGGTATTGATGAGGATGATGAAGATTTTTCTCAAAGTGAGGATTTTCAAGTCACTAATGAGGATGATCAAGATATTCCCTCAAGTGGGGATTTTAAAAGTAGTGAATATGATTATGTCGATGGTGGCCACTTTTTCTCGAGTGAAGAATTTAAAGGTAGCAATGTTGATGATGATGATTTTCCTCCAAGTGAGGATTTTCAAGATATTGATGAGGATGATGTAGATTTTCCTCCAAGTGAGGATTTTCAAGGCACTAATGAGGATGGTGAATAATTTCCCTCAACTGGGGATTTCAAAAGTAGTGAAGATGATTATGCCAATGGTGGACACTCTTTCTCGAGTGGGGAATTTAAAGGCAACAATGTTGATGATGATGGTTTTCCTCCAAGTGAGGATTTTCAAGGTATTGATGATGATGATGAAAATTTTCCTCCAAGTGAGGATTTTCAAGGGAGTAATGAGGATGATGAAGAATTTCCCTCAAGTGGGGATTTTAAAAGTAGTGAAGATGATTATGTCGATGGTGGACAATTTTTTCCAGGTGGGAAATTTAAAGGCACCAATGGTGATGATGATGTTTTTCCTCGAAGCGAAGAGTTTAGAGGAACTAATGATGGTGTTGTTGATGATGAAGATATTCTTGTTAGAGAAATTTTAATGGCATTGATAGTCTTAAGGGTGATGTTGATTTTCCTTCAAGTGAATATTTTCATGGAAGATCCAATGACATTGGTGAGGATGGTAATCATTTTTCTAGTGAGTTTGATATTCCTCTTATCAATTAGATTATCAATGAATATGATGATGGACCTAGGAATGAAGATCATGTTCTCAATCATTTAGGTTCAACAAATCAAGGTGATCAACATTCTTTTGTTCGATCTCCTCACACTGTTTTGTATGATATTCCTACTGGTGATGAGAAAAATCCTTCTAGTGAGGGTGATGAAATAGTAGAGACATTGCAAAGAAACATTGTGTCTAGGACCAGGACAAGACCTTTTTATATTAATCCAAAGCATTATAGTTATACAAGGTCTAGGAAATAATTTCTCACTAAATCAATTTCCATAAGTGATTTGATTTCAAGTTAATATTGTCAAAAGAATTGTTTGAAAAGTATGGACTACATGTATGTCTTGAATAAAAGGAAGACATATTTGCCAATGAATAAGAGCATGCATGCAAAATTCATATTTAGTGGGGTGCATGATATCCACTAAGACATGATATGATTATTGCATTGGAAATCTTTTACTTTGCAGAAAGGCTTTAAAAAAAATCACTCAATTGGTAATCTTTGTCTATCAAGAATCCAAACAAGATTGGAAAAAGATCCCTCATTTTATCCAAAGGTACATCATGGATGAGAGAGTAGGCCATTAACAAACACTAAATTGTCCTGAATGTGTGTCTTCTTTTTCAAATGTCAAGAGTGTATGCCAGATAGAGACACAATATGTATTCTAGATAATTTCTCAAGGAGAGAAATCTACAACTTATACAAAGAATATGTTGAAGGTGTTGAAGGAAATGGTAATTTTATTACATATGCATATTTTACAAGAATATGGAAGAAACAATTCAATAATGTACGTATTCTTAAGAAGTCAAGGATGGGGATTTGCAGTATATGTTCTACTCTTAAATAAATAAAAAAGATAAATCGGAAGGGGTGGAAAGGGGTATATATTTACATATTTATTTATTTTAATTGGATAGTTATCAACTATGAAAACATATTATCAATATTTTCATTTGTTGTCATGTGTAGATTCCATAGTCAAAGAACTTCAAGAACATCATAATCAACGATCAAGTGAAAGGAAAAATTTGTACAGACATCGAAAGAAGTGTTATGATGCTCCAAACAAATATATAGGTATGATAATCCATGGCATGGACCAGAAAAAAAACACTTCTACCACATTTTGTTAGTACACCAAAAAAATTACAAGAAGAGAATTTCATTCGGTTTCACTTGGTTGGTTGTATGGTTTTTAACGGAAAAATGTTTCCAAGGGTTTACTTCATAGCTCCAAATATTCATAATGATGCAAATCTGACCATCACCATAATTCATCATGTGCTCACTCATTGGTCTGAAATCTTCCTCAAGTTCTATATCTACAGTTAGACAACACTAGTCGTGAAAACAAAAATCAAATTGTGTTTGGATATCTAAGCATGCTTGTTCAACTGGGAATCTTTCAAAAGATAAAATTTGGTTTCCTTCTTTTCAGACACACTCATGATCATATTAATCAAATGTTCAGTCGTTTTTTCAGTAACATTGAAGAGGAAGAATGTTGGAAGCCTACCATCATTAATTAAATGTATTAAGAAATATACATTCCAGAGCTTGTTTTTCACATATTAGAAGAAATGACTGACATGCGAAGATTTATTTAGGGATCACACACTAAATAAAAATGTATTGAGCAACTTAATGACATTAGCTTCCAACATCAATTTTGTTTAAAAAACAGTTGATGGAAAAACACTTATATGGGGAAAGAAGTATTTAACAACTGAAGAATGGGGGCCTTCCTTGGGTTTATCACTTTTGAAGTTCATTCCAGCTCATCCAATATTTGCATCAAAGTTATTGTTATCACAATCAGTTGTTGAAATCCATAATGCACAGAGGCATGATAGAAATGTAGATTATTTTGAATGCTTGGAAGAAATAAAAAAAAAGTCCAATAAAGATACATATGAGTACTTTGATGTTACTGATTCTGTTTGGTGGGAGTCTTTTTTCAATGTTCAAAGTAACAAAATTTCAATCTCAACAAATGAAGATACATTTTTGAAGACTCTATTTTGATGGCCACAAAATATGCCAAATAAATTCAAAGAAAGAAATATTGTTTAACAACAAGAATCTCAAGGTGCTATTGAGTTTTCACAAGTAGAGGAAAGAGAAATGTATATTGGTTCTATAAGATCACGTGCACAACATGAAACCATGGAATAATTTTACAGGGGTTCGGTACATGATATTAAGGAGGGTAGCATGATTGCAGTCTTAGCGACTGAAGATCCACATGGTTATCCATCTTGGATTGCAAAGGCTATAAAGATTGACAAAGAAAATGAAGATGCTATAGAAATTGAAGTGCATTGGTATGCAATAGGTACACACCCATTCAATGGTGTGTACAAGCCAGAGATGGTGGTTGAGAAACATGTCAGTAGAAAGAGGAAAAGAAAGTGTCAAAAAACAACTCACCATCGCACTGACCTCTTAAAATTAGAGGATGTTGACATAGTTGTTTATGACTTCAATTTGACAAAGAGAGGAACTCTTGGCCCCAAGACAACAGAGATTAGCGAGAGGTTACTTCCACAAGAAATAACTACACGATGAGAGCATGGAGAACCTAATCGTAGATCTAAAATAATTTTGACATCTGAATTGTTGGGCATGCATGTAGACTCAGATGGTGCATTCATCGATAACATAGAAGAGTATGGATCATCTACATCTTCATCCAATCATTCATCTTTTTGTTCCTGAGTTTATACTTTAAGGATCTAAAGTATATCGTCAAGGCATCCAAAAAGGTAGAGATAATTAATGGGTAAAAAGACTAGTTTAATGGAAAGCGAGATCACAGTTGGTTCCTTAAATGTCTCTGTCTAGCTTCCCATTGTTCTTGGATGCTAATATCCCTTTCAATTGCAGCCCATGAACGTTCAAGTTCTACCCGTGTATTTGTTGTTTGTAAGATGGTATTGAATAGGTTTAACGCAATGCTCGTCTGATCTGATAGACCGGGTTCTATATTAGGCTATATGGTAACTGGAACAGTCATGAAAGCAAAGGGTTTCCTTTAAGTCAAAAAAAAAATTCAAGGGTCGCAGATTTCTAGTTTGAATTAATAAGAACAAAACTTCCAAATTATGGATCAATAGTATAACAGAAATGAAGGCTTTTTCTAGTATCTGAGTCAAATTTAAAAGAGACAATGCATGGAATGAAGAAAGAAAAGGAAACATGTAGTTGTATAACAAAAATGAGGCATCAATTTAAGAGGAATCTCATTTTATACTAATAGAAGAAAGAAGGACGAAAACTTTGAAGAAGTATATAATTTCAGAGTTCTAAAATGTTCATAGGTCTTATATCCACTGACAGCTGATACAGAGGAAAAACTACAAACGGTTAGATAATATGAATGTTTAATCACCACAATAGAAGTTACATCATGAAAGCATTTAACGAAGGTATGAAATAAAAGATGAAATGACAGAGAAACACATAACTCAGGCTTGAAAAGATCTGGAATCTTCAATCTATATTGTATTAATTCTGGCAAAATGAAATTTTCTCTTTACAATCCCCTCCAGAAAAAAGCCTTCTCTTAGTCTTGAAAAATTCTATTTATACAAAATTACCAATCTTAAGACGGTTGGTGATTTCCTAATTCCTAGTGACTAACTATTTGTTAAAAATAGATCAAAAACCGTTTGCATGATCTTCTCCATTTCTCTGTTTTCTTGGAAGTAAAGATCTTCCAAATGATACTTTTATTTTGTTGATGGCTCTCCTTCTTTTGATCCAATACATTCAATGCATCTCTCCAGGAACTGTGTAAAATTTATGGGGGGTTTTGGAAGGTCTTTTGCTTCAAGTAGATAAACCTTTCTCTGTATCTTGGAAAGACAGTCTTCAACTCCTTTATCTGCAAACTTTATTGACTGCAATTTTAAGTTGGGCTCAACTAACAACCTGTCTATTAGGGTGACATCCATTTCTCTTAGCCGTGAAATTTCTATTTGAATTTCACTCAAATTTTCTCTAAAATTTAATTGATGTCTTATGATATTTATCTGTCCCAGGAGTCCTGTACAATTGCCTTTTCCAATGTTCAACGATCCTTTGTCTAAAAGATCAAAAAAATCTTCGCAATCATCTCTGATTTCCTTGACTATTCTTTTGTTTTCAGTTATGTTGGTTTCCCATAGCTTGAGCATGATTTCACCTCTGATCTGCTCTGCGGCTGACATTTTCGTAGCTTTGGATGTCTCTTCATTTGTCGAATATATGATTGCCTTTTGAAGAGTAACCCTTGCTACTTTGGCTTCTTTTTCCTTGAGGATAATATTATCGAAGGCATTGTCTGCTTCTTGGAAGTAACTCTGAATAATCTCTATCTTGGAAATCAATTTATGTTGTTCCACTTCTATTTTTGAATGTATTTCTAGTGATTGGGCCTGGAAAGATTTTTTATCTATGACCTGACCTTCCATCGAATTTAACCTAGCCTATAATTGTTCTGCATGCTCCTTTTGTTGAGAAACCTGTACCTAACTTGCTTGTATCTTCTAGTTCATTTGGTCCAGGCTTGTTTTGAGTGATTGAATTTCTAGCCTTTCGACAGCCCTGGTTTGCTCCAAGCTTTTACTCACCTCTTCTTTGATTTTCTCCTCAGCATTCTTTAACTAATCTTGTAATTGAGCTATCATGTTATCACTCTTCTTTATCCTTGTTCTCATGTTTCCCACGGTAAAAAAGTTTGTTGTTTCCATGGCTCCCATGGAACCTGCTATCTCTGTAGCGAAATCCTCCTCCTCTAAATTATGTCCATCTATCAGGACTTTATGCTTTTTAATCTTATTCCCCTCCTTCTTATGCATCTCTTGTTTCAAAACGGCTTTCCTTTTTCTGCTGAAAAAATAATCAGAAGGAGGAATCTTATCTATGGGGATAGAGGTGAGGTTGTCAACAAATAGAGCTCATGTCTGTGGAAATCCAAAAGCGGACTGTAAGGGGGTTAAGGAAGCTATAGGAATTCCTAGCTCTGTAGATCCTTTCCCTCCTATTGCCTTAAGCATATTGACATCAATACCAGGTGACGAAGGGGGGTTAAGCTTACTGGACTTGGGTGGTCTCCCGAACCTTTTCTCTACTTTGGTCTCTGCCTTTTTTGTCAGTAAGGTCTCTTTGATTGGAGGGGGCCTTTCGGTATCCTGTGGGATTTTTTCGGGATTACCCTTCTTCTGTGCTTCCTGTTTGAAGCCTGGGGGGACACTTTCTTGCTCCTGGGAGAGGATGATTTCTTCTCCTTGCAGTACTTGGGGTAGACCACTCTGTCTATGTTTCTGAAAGGTCTGAAAGCTAGTTTGCAGGTCAGACGACAGTGTCTATACTCATTCCAACACCTCTTTATAAGTTTTAGTCCCCTTGAACATATCATCCCAAGGGGACTCCTCATGTTCATATGCTTTCATATTGCAGTGTATTAAGTGTTTGTTCACTAGTTGATAAGGGTCATGCCTTTTGTACTCAATATTTAACAATTTTACTTCTTCAAGCGCTTCCGCTTCCACCTTCGAATGGCCTAAATTTTGTAATGAAAATTTTCCGATGTGCACAGGGAAGATTGGCCAGGACTTTTTTTGAGCCGCTTTTAGCTCTATTCTGATACCACCTTTCACTATTTGGTGTGCCACTTCCCTACACACCAGTCTATCTGGGAGGAACTTTGGAAGCGCATGAGGGGGAATTGAGCACCCATAAACCCTGATGTAGGAGAAACTTTCTTCAATGAACCAGTCTGCCATTGGCTTGAGATTTTTGGAAACTATTTCAGAGATGCGAGGAGGGTCACAGCCAAAAAACATTTTATGCATTGGTATTACCACGAAATGACAAATTTCGTAAAATGATTTTTTTGCGTTTTCTTCCCACAGCTCAGAGTGGTACTCGTGAATGGGTTCGAGGCAGGTTATGTTCCAACTCCATTCCATCAGGGGAAATGGAGTCATAAAACAAATTACGTCCATGATATATGCCGACATGTAAAAGGCCACTGGTTGACCTCGGGATCTTGCATCTTTGTAATCTGAAACCTCTTTGGCTATGTTATCAGATAAAATCTTGTCCCAGTTGAAACTAAATCCTTCTTATGCTTCCTCTATAAAGGGCACCCATTCTGCAGAGAAATGACAGGGATTCTTTTTGCCGAAGAGTCTGCACAGCATCATGGCTACATAAACCATGTACTCGTTCAAAGAAGCTGTGGCGTAAATTCCGTGGGTATCTGCCCTAAATTTTGATGGACATGTCCACCAGCCTTTGATTAAATCAGGGCAAGTTTGGTCTGCCTCAGTGCATTCCTTTCTCTGAAATTCAACTATAAATTCGGCATTGTAAATGAATTTAGGATTGGGTGAGAGTTTGTACATAACCTGGATATGTTCAGGTCTAAATGAGCCGATGATAACCCCTTGGTCATTAAAAATGCTTCTTGTTGGAATATAAACCTTCTCTAAAGCCCAACTGATCATGTCATTGTACGCCATGAGCCGTGGCCATATTGCAATTTTGTGAAGTTCTGATTATGCTATGTCCTGAAGGTGATTCTCGGAATTGTTAAGGGAATTTTTTATCTTGTAATCCAGATTTTCATAGATTTGTCTCCATGATTTGATCGAGTCGATAGCATGTGGCGTGGTGTTAGATATGACATCTCCCTCTGGGCTGGAAAACTCAGCTATATCTTCACTTTTCTTGGATCCCTTCTTTGGTGCCATGTCTTTCATATTGAAACGAGAACCTGTCACAGAAGAGAGGTGTGTAAGCTCGGCTGGATGCGAATTACTCCTGATAGAAAGAGTGAGAATAAGTTTCAAAACACAGACCTTTAATTTTCTTTTAACTCATTTTATGGTGAAAGCACTGACGCAGCTGCCAAGAATTTAATACCTTTAATGCAAAGAATATTTCTGAGATATGCATTTGTGTCACATAAATCACCATCTATCCGTTATTAATCTGGTCGTATTTCAGCAATTCTAAAATAAAAATTCAGAAGATCTCGTTTGACGAAAACCAAAAAAGAAAGTACCTAAGAAGTTTAATTACCACTAAATGTATTTTTAAAACGAAGTTAGTTCTCTTTAAACATTGGTATTGAGTCGAGACTTCGCATTTCGAGGTTTCGGGGATCGCGCTTACATGAGGTATGTCACCACTAAACCCTGAATCCCAAAATCGCGATGGGATTAGTTTTAGGCCTTAACATCGGTATTGAGTCGGGACTTCGCGTTTCAGGGATCGCGCTTACATGAGGTATGTCACCACTAAACCCCGAATCCCGAAATCGCGATGGGATTAGTTTTAATTAATCAATATTAAGACTGACTTCCACTTATTTTGGGAAATCAGGAATCAGGATTTCGCGATTCAAAATGTATTGAAAACGTATCGTTCTGAGTAAACCCGAATCTCGAAAGGTTAAAAGATGGTTAATTAACTCCTTTAGGGTTTTAATTTATTGCAATTAAAAGTACTTTACAGAACGTGAGTCTAGACTTTAATAACACTTGAGCTTTCTATATTTTATTATAACAAAGAAATGAAATCATTTCAGGACTTCGGTACCGGTCTTTTTGGATTGATAGCGAGGATTATACCTTATGAAAAGCTGAATCCCGAAAGAGAAAAGCTTTAGTTTTAGAGGTAAAAAGTTTAAAACCTGGTTTCAACACATCTAAAGACATTGTAGACTCCTATGGTATTTCAAAATCCATGATTCAATTTGAATAAGTGTATGAAACATTTTAAGAATTTTGTATCCACGTGATGTTTGTATGGTAACTAAAAATGAGCATTTAACTTACAGATGATATTACATGATGTTATAAATCATTTCTATGTTTTAGGAATTATATGTTTTGACTGTGGAAAATATAATAAAATTTCTTAGCTCATATGTTTTGAATATGGACAATGTAACAATACTTTTAAGAAATAATTTATGTTTCATTCAATGTAATTTGTATTGATTTTTTTTATTAGAAGTAAAAAAATATTTGGAAGTGATGTTGAATTTTTAAAGTATAGGTTGATATTTTCATAGCATTATGTATTATCTTATGCTTGGAGTGATAAATTATAATTTAAAAAGTAAACATTTAAGGGTTGATTTCATGATTTTGTTTACAGTAGTGATGATTTCTTATACCACTTTTAAAAATTTGTCATTTTAATACCCCAATTTTAGCATGGGTGTTACTAGTAGCAGTACTTTTCAATTTGATGGTTGATTTTGAGGTTTTGGTTTTAATGGTACCAACTGTTAAGAATAATATTTCAAATGATCTATAATTCTAACATTTAGAAAAAAAGATTTTGTTTTAGGTAACATGTAACGTACCCAGCCATCCCCAAGCTCGGGATACGCCACTTAAACTCGCTTAGAAAGGTTGCAACACACCCAGCCACCCGTAAGTCGGGCATGTTGTAGTCCCAAGACTCAGTTCTCTGAACTTATCTCGAATTCAAAAGACTTCTCATTAATAAAAGAGGCATGAAAATCGCATGCATAAATCGATATCCATGCTACAGCATAAAGCAGTAAACAACGTGCCATGCACAACAAATAACCAGCAGACAGACACATTAAATTACATATCTTAGAGATAATTAAAATACACAATGGAATATACATTATACAGAAAACACATCACAAAGAGAACTTATCTTTTCAAGTAAAGATTCACCAACTGGCTGCACACCAAGGACGTTCCTCCCAACCATAGACATTGTTGTTCTTTTAATCTCAACAACAGGTCACCCCCGAGCCAGGGCTATGAATACACAAGGGCAGATCTTAGGCCAAGTCTAAACACACAGCACTTGGCTAACTAGCTCTTAGGTTTCCCAACCTCACAGCAAATCCTAATTTCCAACTCTCTTTACCCCTCAGCCTGCACAACCCAAATAAATGAACACCTTTCTCTGCCATGCAGTCCCTGGGGCTATTCCATTTCTCTCTCGGGCTCCAGTGCTACTGGTCAAGAAATATCCCTAATGGAAACTCCAAGTATTCTCAATTGTGGACAGTTCTATCGAACTGCCATCAATCTCATAACTAACAAGCCTCTCAACACTCAATCTATCATAGGCCTTTCATCACTCACATCAATCCAAAGTACATCATCTCTCTTCTACCCAACCTGCACAACCCAAAGAATGGACCCCCTTCTCTGCCACGCAGTCCCTCAAGCTTGTCCATATCCTTCTAGGGCTCCAGTGCTTCTGGTCAAGAATCTTCATGTTGGGACTCTCAGGATTCGCATCTATGGATAGTTCTATCTGAACTGACATCAAGCTCATGCACACAAGAATCCATTCCCTTCTGGAATGATCAATAATTATTACAACCATTCATCAATGGATCTCCTCTTCCTGTCATTGTTTACATGCTCCGCCCAAGAGCATATGAATGAGAAATAGTGAGTGAAGAGGAAAGAAGAAAATGGGAACAAGGGAACAAAACGAACTAGGGGAAGAAAATGAAAAAAAGGGAAGGACGACCCCCAAAATTCACCCTGATCCATCCTCATGTAACCATTTGTATCCATGCTCAAACCAAGAGCACACGAATTCATCCCAAGTCAAGGAAGAGGAAGAAGAACCAGTGAGAAGAAGTGCACCAGGGAAATAAGCCTGAACCAAAGTAGCGCCCAAGGAATGTTTATATAATCACAAGAACCAAGAACCACACGGCCTCCCCCAAGAAGCCCATGTAACCACTTTTATCCATAAAATCAATTATGGATCAATAAAATAATAATAAAAAGAAGACTTAGCCCCTCAAGCCCCCTCTCTCATGGAATCATAGCCCCCTATCTCTTTTGTCCTTGTCCATCATGCAGCCAATGGTGTATTTTATTAATGTATATGAAGTATTACATTTCCTAGGCACTCTAGCCCCTTTTCGACTTTACTAGCTCACCAGCCTAAGTCACAATTACATAATACATTATAGTTCATAAGGGTTAAAACTGGGATGTTACATCCCCCTCCCCTTATTTTGGCACTGTCCTTAGTGCACAACACCATTCCAATGTTACTATCATTATAAGTCCAAGCCCTCTGGGCTTAATCCACACAGGCAATCCAGCCCAACTCTTATATACATAGGCACTCTGGCCTAAAATTAAACATGTATCCATGGGCATTCCGACCCAAACATGTATAGTGATCTTCAGAATTTATAATTATGGCAGAAGTTCCAACCA
Organism: Picea engelmannii; assembly: GCA_009831015.1. NCBI lineage: Eukaryota > Viridiplantae > Streptophyta > Pinopsida > Pinales > Pinaceae > Picea > Picea engelmannii. The sequence continues at coordinate 56,033 of ML787661.1, read as the reverse complement.
GCAAGCTCTCCTTCCCTCTCAACCCTGCATAACCCAAAGAAAGGAACCCCTTTCTCTTCCATGCAGTCCCTCGGGCTTCTCCACTTCTCTCTAGGGCTCTAGTGCACTCGATCAGGATTTCAGAGTTGCAGCTTTGAGAACTCTAGTTTCAACAAGTCCATTAGACTTTCTTCATTCCATGCCTTCATCATTGAACTCGATTTCCTTCTGGTGTTCTTTTTTACGACCTTCCAACTTCAATAGTCAACATCTCATCGGTATTATAAAATATCATCATCATGAGATATTTCTATAATAATTTCAATCATAAATGTCAAATATGTTTTATACAGGAAAACAAAATTTTCCAAGCATGAGCTTTATGCTCATAACGTTTGGCTTTGCAGTTGTAGATATCAGTCTTCCTTATGGGCTTACATCCCTACCATATTCAAGACCATCCTACCTGCAATTTTCTCAATTTACATTCAACTAAACAAACTCTCAGTATATCCCATATATATATATATATATATATATATTCATGGTAACAATTCAAAACAAATTCACAAAGTGATCTTAGAATTGTTTATAACTACAATTCAATCACTTCCATTAATCCAACTATCAATTGGAATTAACTCATCATTACATACGCATGTATTATCATCCCATCTCTTCTTTCTTCTTTTCGGAGATATTTTTATTACTTTGTCTCCCCCAGCAGAGCTTTTCTGTAATTTATCATTATGTAGCTACTTTAAACTGCAACTTTCTTGTTGTAATATCTAACAATTCCTGAAGTGTTTTCAACTTCATGAGTTAGCAATACTCACATCATTTAAGTTGTTAGCATAATCATTTCTATAATATATACATGCATTCACCCAAATGCATTCAATAATTCTTGTAATATCACTTGTAACATTTTCTTTAATAGCTCAAAAAACTGATCTTGGAATTGTAACAACAACAATCCAATCACCTTCAACTAGTATTCATATTAAATATGATGCATCTATCCATCATTATGCATTTTCAACACCACAGGCTTTTCATAATGCAACAATTAATTACTAGATAAAATAACAATCAATGTGTGAATAGCCATGGCCACATATACACAATGCATCCATGCATTGACTACATAATACCACATAACTATGTCATGCATTCCACCATGATGAGTTGGAAGGTCTGGTCAACGACTCAACACATCATCCACACACTTCCTATTGTTTTCCTAACTATTTGGATACCTTCCTTTTCCACCCAAACATAACACCAAGAATTTAATCCTTAAGTGTTCTTCAGTGTTGGCAAAGAGGTTGCAGTCCAAACATCATATATATAGTAGATACCATTGAGCACTCATATAGCGCTATAGCCCTTCCATATCCAACCATATTATCGTATCACGCACGACTAGCTCTATGGATATTCATTGTCATAGAAGGAGTATGTCTCTTGAATTAACCCGGTTATGATCCCATAACCAATCATAACATAATATGCAACCAATATTTTATCTAAATGCATTCTAGCATCAATATCACTTACATACTCTAGGCCTTTGGCCATTGTTGGAATAATGGTTGTTGTCATTGATGTCAACCCTAGTCATGGGTTTTGGACCGCAAGATTGATGAAGGTATTTGGACATGAAGGACAATGCACATGCATTTACAACACCCATGGATGGATAGTATACATCATGTTGTTTCCGGTGGTATGTGGCACTTCACGTGGATCCTCATGGTTGAGGAGAAATGAATTTTTGAAGATGACAAAGTGACTTGAAGAAGGAAGTACATGTAGGCCCTGAAGATAATTAAAGAAAAGAATTACAAAATAAGAAAGTGTCAGGTCGGCCCTAATGTTAAAAGGAAGTGACATAAATGGTATAAATAAATATCATTATACATTCATTTGATACACAAGTCGAATTTCAAAGGAAATCAGAAGTAAAGAAGGTTGGATTTCAAGGGAGGATGAAGTATTTTGGTGATGTGTTCTGGGGTATGTTATTTTCGGGTCATCTTACCATTTTTGCTATAACTTTTTTTCTAGAATGATTCAGATGATGAAATTTCTATGGTATTGAGAAGACATATCAAGGTACCTATGGTAAAATTTTCAGCGCTTGATTCGCTACAATTATGGAGATACACTCTATGGAAGATAGGATTTTTGACCAATCTTGAAGCTAGTCAATAAACAGGTGTTTCGGGTAAAACGGTCATAACTTCTTCATCGAGACTCCAAATGATGTGGGACAAATTGCATTGGAAATAGTACGGACTGCAGTTACTTGTGTGTGAGTTTCAGAATCTGATGTTAAATATTGAGTGCAGGGCATTCTGTATAAGTTTGGTCTCCTGAATAAACCAGAATTGAACAAGGTTTACCATTCTCTCTATAACTTCTTTTTGGAGAGGATTCAAGGAGTGAAACTTGGAGAAGTTTCAGAGAATAAACTGAATAATATTATGTACAAGATCAGATTATTCCAAGAATTGAATAATTGTAGAAATTGAAGAAGACTTAGGAAGCATTATCAGGTTCTATGCGATGGTTGGTTGATGGTGATGATTTAATGTGAAGTTTTATTATCTCTCGTATATTCTTGGGCGGAAGGAAGGGGCAAGGATGGAGAGTTCAACTCTCTCTTGATATTGGAGGATTGTATCTTCCTCTTGGAGGTTTATCCCTCCCTTTACACTTGGAATCTGTAGCTACCTTTGGAAGTCATTACTTCCCTTGAACAATAACTATTGTTTATTTCTCATATATTGTGCATGGTGTATTGTGGTGTATTGGTGTAACTCTTATACTATTGTTAATTGCTCATTAGATGTAATTGAATGGTTTAAGTATAAGTTGAAAAAGGTTTTAAATTGTAGTTGATATTGATTCACCCCCCTCTTAGTATCAGCAACTCAACACATCGTCTCACATCATCATTATGCATTTTCAACACCACAGAATTTTCATAATGCAACAATTAATTACTAGATAAAATAACAATCAATGTGTGAATAGCCATGGCCACATCTACACAATGCATCCATGCATTGACTACAAAATACCACATAACTATGTCATGCATTCCACCATGATTAGTTGGAAGGTCTGGTCAATGACTCAACACATCATCCACACACTTCCTACTGTTTTCCTAACTATTTGGATACCTTCCTTTTCCACCCAAACACAACACCAAGAATTTAATCCTTAAGTGTTCTTCAGTGTTGGCAAAGAGGTTGCAGTCCAAACATCAGATATACAGTAGATACCATTGAGCACTCATATAGTGCTATAGCCCTTCCATATCCAACCATATTATGGATATTCATTGTTATAGAAGGAGTATGTCTCTTGAATTAACCCAATTATGATCCCATAACCAATCATAACATAATATGCAACCAACAGTTTATCTATATGCATTCTAGCATCAACATCACTTACATACTCTAGGCCTTTGGCCATTACATATCAATTTAAATATTGAAAATTAACTGAGGGAATTCTTACCTCAATCCCCTTCAACATGTATGCATCAACAAAAACTAAATGCATACTTTCCTGGTTGGTATCAACCTACTTGTTTTTATCTGACCAACTGATATTTGTAGAAGCTCACGGACTTCCTCCTTCATCATTCTGATCACCATTCCTGCCACCCTCATGGGTCTTCACCTAGATGGAAATCATAAGCAACAACAACATCCACATATTTAAACCTTCTATGTAATCCAACATTAGTCATACTCAATCATTATCTCATAATAATAGGCTATTCTAAGTTCACAAGCATGATATATGCATATCCAAGCATGTACATATGCAAAAATTACACATCCATATGCACCAAGAATTCACTCTCAGCATGCCTACTAATGCATATGCAATTTAACTTCATTGTAGGCCTCATGCACTCTAGTGCATTTTTGTTTTAATTCACTTATTTATTTATCTATTTATGTTGTAGTTGGTTGTCCTTGAACTCCTTCATATCCTTGTTGCCTTGTGTGCTCCCATTCTGCTCATATGCACTATGGTTCCCTGGTCTGAACACTTTCCAGCCACGTTCCACTAGGCCATTCTTTCCCACTTAATACCCTTCCCCAATGGGAGTCCATTTTCATTCAATGACACTTTTCAAGTGAGGGAGCATTCCAATTTCTCTGCATTGGCATCATGCTTCCACTGCGAACTCTGATATCGGAAGTTGATTCCTTTCACACTTAAGCTTTGCAAATGTCTACACCTCTCTTCCTTCAAGGCTAGGCAGACATAATTTTCCTTTTTATGCCCATCCATGACATTTTTAACCAGCTAGCTTCATATCCTATTTGAGGATTCTTGTCTTGGTTGTACCTGCATTTTATTTAGATCCTGTAGTTGTTGACTAATACTTGTGTTCCATTATTCTTGAGTTCTTTGTCAACCTTCATTAATTTATTTGTAGCTCTTGATTGACTCATATAACTTCTATAAGTGTTGGCATGCCTCCATGACCCTAACATCTGATCCTATACTTGAATTGATCTGATTATACCTATGATCCTGACAAAATCTTCAAGTAACCATTTTGTTAGAGTTATACATATCATAAAAAATTGTCAATTAAATTCACTGGGACTTTTTTTGCTTAATTTATGAATAAAATTATATCAATTATAACAATTATCCAAAATAGAATGATTCCAAGTCATTCTCCTCTGGATCATCTTTCCAATGATTGTAATCTTGCCCCAATCGGATATATGACCTAAAAGTTAGGGCTTCCTGAAAAAACACTCTTTCAGTGCCCTTAACTAATACAGAATTTGAATTTTGCTCAGGCTCTTTCTTCAAACTTGTCCCACATGACCACGACTTGAAACCACGGGCCAAATCCTTCCTAGCACTTTTCTGTGTTAGAATTACTATATCTGAGATCGTGTGGTTTAAAATCGATCGAGGGCTGAGATTGACAGGCAACAGGAGCTCCGGGACTCCGGGCTTCGAGAGTTCCGAACTGTCCACACTCTCAACCCTTCTGAAGTGCCAAGTATCCAGACTACGGGATTTGTTGCCACGTATCCTTTCCTGATCAACGACTAGTATTTTCTTCGCAATTCTTGGCTTCAGGGCTTTCCCAAACACCTCTCCACAAATCTCCCAGAGTGTCGAATTACCGGAGGTCCTCTCCTTCCTCCATGTATCATCTCTCGATCGACGGTCGAGATTAACTTCGGCCTTCAGAGCTTCTCGACTCAAAGCAACCTGCAACTCAATTTCTTCGGAGTACTAATTCTCCGGACCTTCGGATCTTGCGCCACGTGTCTATTGTAATCAATGGCTAAGATGGACTCCAACCTTCGAGCCTTCGGGAGTCCTCGACCCCAACTACTTATGCCTTGAATCCTCCGAAGTGCCAAATCTCCGAACTACGAGATCTGCTGCCAAGTGTCCTCTCACAATCAATGGTGAGGATTTACTCCGCTCTTAGGAGCTTCGGGGGTTTCACCTTCATCACACTTCATTCCTTCAGAACGTCGAACTGGTCAACTCCCGGAGTCTACGTCAGTAACTGAGCACCAAGGGGTGCTATGTGGCAGGAAAATAAGGAACGAACATGTGGCCCTATCTTACGGGTGACATGTGTCATATACTAACTGGCACGTACGATCTTTGAAAAACATGAGACACGATGACACGTGGAAAGCATCAAGTGTGTCCACGTCACCCTAGGTAACGTCAGCAGACCATGTCACTCTAGTGCCTCACGACTTCGGGACTTCGAAACTTCGAAACTTCAACAGACTTCTCCACACTACACCACAAATCCCTTGAACGTCGAATTCCCAAATAGGTTGATTTGCAGACACGTGTCCTCAAACATGAACGGTCCAAATTTACTCCAGATTTCGGGATGTCAGAGGTTTTCTTTGTCCCGAAAAGAAAAAAATTCACCAAAATTTGTCAATCCCCAACCATCGGTCATTGACAATCGGAGATTTTCTTTGTTCAAAAAAAAAAAAAAAAAACTTCACCAGAATCTGTCGATCCCCGACCATCGATGATCAGTGATTGGAGATTTTCTTTGTTCGATCTTCAACCCTTCACCAAACTCGTAAATCCATGACCATCAGTCGTCGACGAATTTTGTTGGGGAACTTCCACACTTAGATTTTTTGACAAAATCCCTGGTGAATCTGGGTCGTTGATCTCTTGACCAAGATGATATCGACCGTTGATTTTCTCCAACTCCCCAAAACAGTCGAAATGAATATGAACTATCGATCTTCCTCATTTTTCAAATCGCTAAATCAATCACAGCCACCGATTTGGTAATTTCACCAAACTTTGTAAACATTCGAATTTAAAAGAAAAAATCAAGGACGAATCTGGACCGTCGATTCAAGATTGAACACGATCTCAACCGTCGATTCTCCAAACTCTGTCCAGCATTATAGCGGCCATTAAAACTCGAATTTTTCGACCTTCTAAGTCGAAGTCGGCTTCGCGACTCTACAGATCGAATCCATTAACTCCTTGGAAAATTCTGGAATCATTCATACTCAGATCCAACCACGAATTTGGGGGATTTCACTAAAATGTTTCCACCATTTTTCCCCAAATTCACGCAGATATATAAAATCTATGACAACGAATCTTCCCGATTCACACTTGTTCTAGCCCGTAACAGTCTGGTGTTTGAACCAGAAGCTATGATACCAATTTGTAACGTACCCATCCATCCCCAGGCTCGGGCTATGCCACTTAAACTCGCTTAGACAGGCTGCAACACACCCAACCACCTGCAGGCCAGGCATGTTGTAGTCCCAAGACTCAGTTCTTTGAACTTATCTCGAATTCAAAACACTTCTCATTAATAAAAGAGGCATGAAAATCGCATGCATAAATCAAGATCCATGCTACAACATAAAGCAGTAAACAATGTTCTATGCACAACAAATAACTAGCAGACAGGCACATTAAAATACATATCTCAGAGATAATTAAAATACACAATGGGATATGCATTATACAGGAAACACATGACAAAGATCACTTATTTTTTCAAGTAAAAATTCACCAACTGACTACAGACCAAGGACGTTCCTCCCAACCATGGACATTGTTGTTCTTTTACTCTCAACAACAGGTCACCCCTAAGCCAAGGCTATGAATCCACAAGGACGAGTCTTAGGCAAAGTCTAAACACACAGCGGTTGGCTAACTAGCTCTCAGATTTCCCAACCTCACAACAAATCCTAATTTCCAGCTCTCTTTCCCCCCTCAGCCTGCACAACACAAAGAAATGAACACCTTTCTCTGCCATGTAGTCCCTGAGGTTGTTCCATTTCTCTCCCGAGCTCCAGTGCTACTGGTCAGGAAATCTCTATACTGGAAACTCCAAGGATTCTCAGTTGTGGACAGTTCTATCTAAACTGCCATCATTCTCATAGCTAACAGGCCTCTCAACACTCAAGCTATCACAAGCCTTTCAGCACTCACAACAATCCAAAGTACACCAACTCTCTTCTACCCAACTTGCACAACCGAAAGAATGGACCCCCTTCTCTGCCACGCAGTCCCTCAGGCTTGTTCATCTGCTTCCAGGGCTCCAGTGCTTTTAGTAAAAAATATCCATGTTGGGACTCTCAGGATTCGTAGTTGTGGACAATTCAATCTGAACTTCCATCAATCTCATGCACATAGGCATCCATTCCCTTATGGAATGATCAGTAATTATTATATCCATTCATCAATGTCTCTCCTCTTCCTACCATTGTTTCCATTCTTCGCCCAAGAGCATACAAACTAGCAATAATGAGTGAAGAGGAAAGAATAACAAGGGAATAAGGGAACAAAACGAACTAGGGGAAGAAGACGAACAAAAGGGAAGGACGTCCCCCAAACTTCACCCAGAGCCATCCTCATGCAGCCATTCATATCCATGCTCAAACCAAGATCACACGAATTCTGCCCAAGTGAAGGAAGAGGAAGAAGAACCAGAGAGAAGAAGCGCACCAGGGAAAGAAGCCTGAACCAAAGCAACCCCCAAGGAATGTTTATATAATCACAAGAACCAAGAACCACATGGCCTCCACCAAGAAGCCCATGTAACTACTTTTCTCCATAAAATCAATTATGGGTAAATAAAATAATAAGAAGAAGAAGACTTAGCTCCTCAAGGCCCCTCTCTCGTGGAATCATAGCCCCCTATCTCTTTTTTCCTTGTATGTCATGCAACCAGCGATGTATTTTATTAATGTATATGAAATATTGCATTTCCTGGGCACTCTTGCCCTTTTTCGACTTTACCGTCTCACCAACCTAAGTCACAATTACATAATACATTATAGTTCATAGGGGTTAAAACTGGGATGTTACATAACATCACTTTTTGATTTAGGTGTTGATTTTAAGGTTTTTCTGAGCAACTATATTAGTTTTGAAGGTCATGCTTGAAAAATATTGTAATTTTACACGGTTAGAAAAAATGGTGCTATCGGTAGAAACGCGTTTTGATTTGGGAGTTGATTTTCATGTTTTTTATGCAAAAATATGGGTTTTAAGGGCTAGAGTTATCGTTTTGAGGTCACAGTTCTCGTTAATTTGGTAATTTTGTTGCAAAGCAAAGTGGTACTCTAGAAAGAAGGTAGAGGAAATTTTTCCTCACCTCATTCAGTAAAGCTTTTGGGGACCAAAACTGATCTGGATTTATGAGTGGAACGAAACGAAAGCAGAGATATTACAATGAAACACACCGAAGTATTGCCAGAAACAGAGAACTACAATAATACATGAATTCTATTAATGAAAGAAATGTAGAGAGACTGTAAAAATGCAGAGTGAAAGACTCGCTAGAATGGTGGCAACTTATCTCTGAGAAGAGATGTGACGGCTACGCTCATTCGCAAGAAGATGAGTAAAATTATGCTCTGAAGGACTTTTTATAATAAACATGAATGTCAAAACCCTAGACATCCAAAAACCTGACCCTAGGAGATGAAGCTCCAATAGTCATGTGGGCTTCGTTGGGGTAAGTTAGTACATCAATTTCACAAGGTCATAACTTTTGCATACGATCTCTGTTTTAGGCGTGCAATAGCCCGTTGGAAATGTCTTTTTTGATAAATACACATTATGCCATCAAACTCTGACTCCGTCTACATTTTGATTGTGGCAAGCCCAAAAACCATCTTTTAGGGCCTCAAAATGGCCCAGAAGTACATAAAGATGTACTAAGATGAAAACTACCAAAATAGGTCAGTTGGACTAGATGGGCGGCCACCAATATCCACCTGGATCAAAGCGCCTCCCTAAATGGGGAGGTATGATCTCGATTGGATCATTATATTATTTTTCATATATCTCAATGCTTTCAAAGTGAAAAAAATTAGAGGAATAAGCTTGTTGGGTCATTTTAATGGCAGATCCCAGTTTGGAAAATTAGGGTTTTAAACCTTTTGGAGCCATTTTGAGACATAAAATAGAATTTTTGAGTTAAAATTTTTTCTATTATTAGTGATCCGAAAAGATCTTTTAATGATTGTGGTTGAGTTATTAATTGCATGTGTTAATTAACCATTTATGAAGTTGAACCAAAGAGGATGAATTTAATGAAGAAATATAGCAACCATGAAACAATATATAGATATGAACTGAAGCAATAAGAACAACAAACCATAATAAGAGAAGTGATAACGGAGTTCGGCACAAAATTGCCTACGTCTCTGGGCCTTTGTCTCAATGGAGGAGGCTTCTTTATTAATTATTCAATGCTTGCAAAGTACATCAAAAGTACATCAAATGGACTCCATTCTAATCTCGTTGTGTTCTACTCGACCTCAGAAATCCAATGCAACTGACGGCACTGAAAAAGGCCGAGTATAGCCTCCGGAAATGGTCTCCAAAGTTATGCTCCTCAACAGCTCCCTTGCATAAAAATGGCTTTGGCTTTGCTTTGCTTCAGCATGACTCTGTTCTGACTTTCCCTATGGCCTCAAATAGGCCTAGTTTTTATAGATCTAAAGTTGGTTATCCTTACCCAACTTCCTCCCAAAATATGGGCTCAAAAAGAGTCCAATATCTCCCAATAATGACCAAAATCCATTATTAAAAACAATAAAAAATCCAAACTATATAGTTAAAACCCACTTCTGGTTAATAATATAAAGAATTGCCCCCTTGGGCTAAGCGCACACACTCTTTTGTGGTCCTATGCTAACCATATGGCCTAGCGCTAGCCCAAATGGCTAGGCGCTGGCCCCTTAAACGCGCTAGCTCCTGGTTCTATGGCGCTTTGCATGGGATCTGGGTCTAGAAACCACCCTTCATGTGTGCGCCCTTGTACAGAAATAGCTCCTGGTTCTGTGGGAAGTCTGAAAACCGAGGGCTAGTTCCCTATCCAACTCTCATGCGTAAGTTATGGAGTGCCCAACCCTATGGTTGTGGTCGCATAGGCCGGTAAGTCCACGGGCTGGGCTTAGCCCCAGCACCCCTTTTCCTCCATAAAAATGTAAGCACATTTTATATAATATAAATGTGGCTTGGTATAACAAATTCCACCCTTGGCACATTGGTTGTTGGCCCTGTCCCAAAGCTTGGCGTCTACCAAGAGGTTATGGGTTTGAATCCCATGGGCTCCAAAATAATTTTTCCATTCAAACTAGTGATGGGGTGCCACATGGCACCCTTTCATTGGTCCTCCACGATGCCACATGTCAACATGCAATTGGTCCCTGTCACTGTCCAGTCACTCTGTTGCTGTGCTACCACATGTCACTTTGTTGATGTCAGCATGATGATGTCATGCTGACATCATCATTGACTTTTTCCAGATGACCTGTTGACTTTTTAGCTGTTTGGGAAAACGGCCAGAGTGAGATAACTCTCACATACATCGTCTGTTTGAGAAAGTAAATATTTGGCCAGAATCAACGTGACGAGTCAGTCGCAATGGAATTGGTTTCATCTGATTCCGAGAACTTTCATTTTTGAGCCTTTCTGGACCTGAGAAGCCTCTTGGATCCAATTCTGGATCACACCTCCCCACTAAGGACCTTTTGGTCCCCAAAAGGTTACTGACCAATCAACAAGCTCGGGATAGGCCACCCGACGTGTCCTCTATCTCTGAACTCCATCATGTGCACCTATCTCATCAAGATCAACAACTGTAACACAATCATGACAACTGACAGCATATTGTTAGCCATTTGAACCCTGTCACATTTAACTGAAGCCACTACCATCCATGTAGACAACATTACTAATGATAGCATCAATAATACGACTGCAAATGAGCTGATATACTTGTAATATTTGCACGACATGAGCTTATCTTGAAGCAAACTATGATTGATTTTCCATTCAACAATTGTGTCTTGTTCTTGCTTCAGATCGATTACTTCATTTGAAACAATTATTGGTTTGTTGCTTGTTTGCACTGCCTTCTTTAATTGTTCCATTGTTTGAAGTGTTTTATTTGCCTTAACATGATGAGCATGAACCACATAATCTTGACCTGCTTTGGTTAATTGATATTGATTATTTGTCATGTAGAAGATTGCCTTACAATCATATAAGTATGGACTACCTAAGAC
>ML787660.1:319650-331137 GCA_009831015.1 Picea engelmannii | reverse complement strand
TTTGGTACCAAGTTAGTCAAGATCTGCAGCTCTCAAGACCTAATAATTTGCAATGGAGTAATGAAGTGGCCAAACTCCAACCAGATGACTTGTATTCATGGGCTAGGTAGTAGTGTTGTAGATTATGTGATATTTGATATTCCTGTTTCCAACCAAATAACGAATTTTGACCTTTTAAATGACCATGAGCATGACTCTAATCATAAACCTTTAAACCTAACTCTAAACGTTTCCATGCATATGAGCGCCATTGAAGAAAATTCTGATAATCAAAGGAATTTGCACTTTGACAAAAGTAAATTTGACATTTTCTTAAAGGATTTAAATAGTAAATTAAATCTCCTAACTTATAAGGACAAAATTGAAGAACTCTATCATACTTTTACAACTACCCTTTCCACTTCTATTAACAAGTTATATTTCGAGGTGTCTTATAAAAAGAATAATAGAATGACCAACCCTTGGTATGATAAAGAATGTAAAATTTATAGGAAATCCATTAAGGATACTTCTAATGAGTCCTTAAAACTCGATAAGATCAATACGTACAAAGCCCTAATTAAAAGGAAAAAAAGATACTACATCAATAAAAGGCAAAAACAAATTTCACAACTATATAAGTTGGATCCTGTAACATCTCTCTCTTGCATGCACTGAGATAACTTATTCCTTGAGGACACTTGCTTGCAAGTGATCTATATTATTATACTTTTGGGCATTTGATTATGATCACGAGGCGTTATGAATTGATGGCATGTTATTGTGCTGCATTGACATAAACAGGTGCCATTAACTCGGTTTTCTTGAGTGTGTAGGATTTTGAACCTTGAGGATGCAGAGGCATCGATGAAACCCCTTGGACTCTGGATTGAGTAAGGGAGTGGACTATTGGGGGTTTGATTGTTTTATATATGACATTTGTGCATCTGATTAGATGATATGATTATGGATACTATATCTGACATGATTCATTGATGATGCAGGTTGACGATAGCTTGTCGACCAGACTCACATGTGGAGTAGAGGGGTCACACACAACTACCAGAGACGTTGATGGAGAGGTGTGGAAAACAACCCTGCCACAACCTACTAGCACTCCCAACATGGCTCGAACTGTAGGTTAACGATTACCTAGTTCGAGAGGACCCATGATGCCATGAGGGAAGAGTGCAACAGTCGCTCATGATGATTCTAAGGGGCATGCAATAAGGCAGGGGCCTTATTCCTTAGAGGCCCTTAGTCTCGCACAAGATCACGTGGCAGAGTATTGACTCCAGGGGTTTTGATGTCTACCAAGTCATTCAAGAGGCGAGTGGCACCCTTGGAGCACATAGTGCATCTTAAAGGGCACGTCGTAGAAGAAAAATGAAAAGAGGCGAGTGGCACCCTTGGAGCACGTAGTGCATCCTGAAGGGCATGTTGCGCAGGAGAAACAAAATGAGGCGAGTGGCACCCTTGGAGCACCTAGCGCGTCTTGAAGGGCATGTCGCGTTGTTAATTAATAAAAGGATAAACCTAGATGGCCTTAGGATGAATAACGTGATAAGAAAGATTTAAAACATTTCCCCTAATAAAATGTTGCCCAACCTAGGAAAATAAAGTCTAGGTCTAAGTGATACTTGTGTAAAAAAAAAAATAAAAAAAATATCTATTTATATATATAAAAAAATTAAAAAATAATAATGATAATCATCATTAATCATGTGACGAGAAGGGAGTAAGTAATTCATTTAATTTATAAAAATCTTTTGGGGGATAAAATTTAAAAAGGGGAATAATTGTTTTGTCACTTGTGTTAATTAAAATTTATTAATTAAAAAGGAAAAGGGGAAAAGGTTAATTTTTTACACTTGCCAATTTGAGTTTTAAATGAAAAGGGAAAGAGGGAAATTTAAAAGAATTAGTAAACAAAAAAAAAGAGGGAAACATAAAAAGAAAGGGGAAACACAAGGAAAAAGAAGAAAGTCTAACTTAGTAAGGTATCTAGCATTTAAGAACTTTCTAAATTAAAATCAACTAGTAAATTAGTAAGGGGGAAAGTCATTAAAACTTGTAAGGGAATATGGGGTCACCTAGGAGCGATTATAGGAGTGCTTTTAGCTGGGTGAGGGAAATAGGGGTAATTAATTAATTAATGAAATTAATTTATGGAGGAATGAAGGGAATGGGTGACACATGTATGTGAGGATTTTTATGAATTAAATTATTAAACATTAAATTAAATGGGATTTTGGGAAAGTAAAGGACTTCAAAACTCTATATAATGGAGGGAGGAGAAGGATGATGGATCTCTTTGGTGATGCATAACGTTATGCTACAAGATTTTAGACTTGATTGAATTAGCTTGTGGGAGTTGGGATACCCATCTCGGTGAGGAGTGGTATCTCAGCCTTGCGAGGCGAGCTGGGAGCTAGCTTATCTCTGTATTAATGTGTGTGTCCCCTTTGCATCTCGGGGGTCTAAAGGGGAAGAAGAGTACCCCTAGCATTGGCTGGAAGGTACTGATGAAGTCTCATCGGTTGGCAAGCGTGAGATGCATGGGACAACAACTTAGAGCGGTTGAATTGGGCTACAATATGCTTCCTTTATATTCTTCATAGTAGATTATTAGTATAATTTACGCTTTTAGTTCTGTATTTTAATTGGGTAAAGAAAATGGTTGACCTAGAATTTTAATTGATAACTGAATCTCCCACATAGCCTTAAACTTGCTATTGATTGATTCCCTTGGATTTCGATCCTTGCATGTCATGAATGCCCTATGGTTTTATTGATTTTGTGATGAGTTTGCGCTTCTTACTTTTCCCTCGTCCCTAGCTCATCAGTCCTCACCTGGGTAGTCGACCAGGAGCCGGATCGATGGTCGTCACTTCGATGTTAATAGACCTATAGATCCTAATGCTCTGTCTTTCTGTGTGACGATGATGAGTAACGGATGTTTTTGCCTAGCCGTCTACCCTTGTTGAACGTTCATGGATGATTGATGGTCTTGTGCCTTGCTGCGATTTATTACCTATGTGATTTTTTATCCCTTCCGTCAATGAACCACTTATTATCCTCTATGTTTGATCTCTGTGTCTGATGCATTTCCTGGCAATGTCTCTTTGCATATTCAATACATTTCCTAGAAATTTAAGTCTATGTTTGATACTTTTCTTGGCGAATTTACTGTGTGGTTTTCTTTCATACATCTAGTCTTCCATTTAACTCTGCGATTATTACTTTTAATGGAAAATTTTACCCTATGTTTTACCCATCTTTTGGTTGCGATTTTAACCTTTTATTTACTTCAAATTTACCCTTGTATTGTCTGCAATTTCTTACAATAAACTCAATGAAAATGTTATATTAAAAGTCAGCGAATTGATTGATAAGGCACGACAAAATTCTTGGACAACGAATGGAATGCTTGGACAATGAAATTAATGTAATGTTATGAATGTAAAGTAATTATGTAGTGGGTTTACTATTGGCAACGAACTTACAAGTTCCACAAAAGATTAGTTACCTTTGTTTCACAAATTGGTTATATTACAACGAAGTAGTTTAGTTATATTTACCCTATGGTTTTTACCGCGAATATCATCAGTATTGGTATGCCTTGACTACTTACCAATAGTTTTATATAGTGATCTAGTTATATTAGTTATACAACGATTGATAGCTATTTAAAGATTGTACAGACATTAGAAGGCACCTTTATTAGATAGACAGTAATAATGCACCAGCGTTGTCAGATTTAGCAGAAATACCGTAATTAATAGAGGGCATTACCACTTATCCCAACAATGCCGCAGTTAATAGACAACGTATCTTCACGTTCAGAACAAACAACAATTCACAATATATCCTCTTTGGGAGGACAATATATCAATGCCTTCGTTTTAGACAACGATTAAGTTGGGAATAAACAACCAACGATTTTATTGAATGACCGAAATCACATAATGCGAACTTAATATAGATAGCGAGTCAAATATTGGAATAACAACTAGTACGACACTAGACTATGAAATTTTTATATGTTAGAATGCCAGTGCCTGTTATGTGAATGATAGTAAGGCATTGATGAAGGACGATGTTGTAACCCTCTCTTTATGACCGCGTTTCCTTCTAAATTTTAGACCATAATTATTCTTAGACCACAATATATATTCTACATCGGGTAATCACTCTGCGATATCACATACATTCAGAATTTTCGTGTGGTTAATTTTTTACAACGATTTTTAAGTCTGGGCGATTCCTTGGCATTGAATGTTTCGACAATTAATAGCAACAATTCGAGTGGATAGATGGAACGTTTACCTTACCCTCGATTAAATTCAATTCACCAATTTCGTGACTAAAGAAGTCTTCTAACTAGATTGCAGTTTTCTAGTTAAGGATTCTTAACTGCTTACAGTTTTATAGTTATCACTCAAGGGTCATCTACTAGTTTCTTAGGAATTGCACAACCCTTATCAATATATAAGTTGCTACACCATTGCATTTTATCCTTGTTGATGGATCATATGTATATCTATGGTGCAGTTGGATAAGGCTAGTTGTCAGATTGAAGGGTTATTGGGGTTGCAGATGTAGTAATGGTTAATGTCAAGGTTGATAGGGGAGCACTGATATTTTTAGATGATAAATTGTTAAATGATAATTAATCATTTAAGATGCTTCGTTCCCGTCATATTTCTAAGGGATTAAATTTTAAGATAGAAGGTAAGAAAGAATTTGTTCTTGTTGATATCAACCTGGAAAGGTTAAGTTTAGTTGATTCTTTTAGCCATAATCAATTGATAGGAAGAGTAGAAGATGCTCGAAGTTGTTTTAATTGAACAATAATTATGATTGGTCACCTCAATTAATCACTTGAGCTTGTATTATTATTGGGTTCTAGGCGCGTATGTTAGGGGATGATTGCATTCTATGCTTCGGGTCAGATTGGTGTGGCAGGTGGTTATCTATTGTCAGACCTTAGGTGACTGCCTTGTAAGAAACAAGAAAGCTATCTGGTTCCTTGAGCAATTTAAATTATTTCGATCATGGCTATCCTGCGTCCTTTCCAGTTGGTCATTGAGTGCTTCGTTTGTCATTGCGTCTATTGTTGACATTGAAGTTGGGAATTCTAGTGTTTGGATCGTGTCACAGTTTAAGGTTGAGTGATTGTTGTGCCTTAGTTACAATCGCACTTGTCTCCAGGTGGAAGCATTATTCTTTGTGATTGGGTCATTGCGCGCATGACCGAAAGGGTGCGTGCTGACTAGGCCTTGGGTCTAGTGCTTCCCTATGTGGGCGTCGTTCGTTGTAATTGATGTTGGTTCCTAGGTTGTAAAACCTTCATGTATTGGGTATGGCGTGCCTTAGAGGTTCCAGTGTTTAGTCGTCGAGACCACTATGTCGGGATTGTGGATGTGGTCCCTTAGCTTGTAGGCATTGTTATGTTGTGTCGAGCGGGTAGTCATCCTATTTGTTGTTTAATGCATGCTTTGCCCCATTGCTCTTGCACTAGCGCGTGGAGTCATAGTTGTTTGATGCTTGATCTGCGTACTTGTGTTCGTCGCCAATCTGTGTGGTGCGACCGTTTTTCGTCACTGCCTTCCTGCCTAAAACAAAAAAAACATTCACTTTCTGCTTCGCTTATTGTTGTAACGATTGGAGACGTTATAGATCCTAAGAAGTTCTGGAGCCAAATTTTAAAATGAAATACTAAAAAAAATAATAGGATTCCCTTAAGGGACTGGAATTCCTACCTTAAAAGTCTTTACGAGTTCCCTAATTCCATGGACACCATTCCTATTGTCCCTACAAAGGAAGAAGTATTTTCTTTAGATGACATAGAGTTCGAGGTTAAGCAACTTGCAAATGGGAAAGCTAAGGACATTGAAGGATACCAAGATAAAAATTTTAAAATCAGAGGGCCAATCCTTATCCCTCACATACACAAGCTCTTTAATTTAGCAGTCAAGTAGGGATTCCCTAAATCCTGGACACAAAGCCTCATTGTTCCTATTTTTAAAAATGGGGATAGAAAATTCCCTCTAATTATAGGACCATTATGATTAGCCCGATTTTAGCCAAGCTTTATGGAATTATTTTGGAAAAGAACATTAGCCTTTGGCTAGAAAGTCATGGTAAAAGAGCTAAAGGCCAGGTCGGGTTTAGGAGATATCATTCAACTGTGGACCGTCTTGTTACCTTTAGGATCATTGCATAGGAGTTCCACATTACTAAAATCAATCTTTGTTGTTGTTTTGTTGACTTTAGAAAAGATTTTGACATGGTTCCTAGGAAAAACCTTTGGAATAGGTTGGAAGAGAAAAAAGTGCTTCTCAAGTTGAGGGCTACTGCAGTAAGGATGTATGAGAACGTTATTGCTAAGTTTAAAAACATTGAGGGCTGGTCAAAAGAGATTAACTACAATATCAGAGTCAAACAAGGTTGTCCCTTGTCCCCTACCCTTTTTGGCATATACATTGACAAGTTAGAATATTGCTTGTAAAAAGAAAGTTGTGTCGGCCCTACTCTCACTGGTATAGTCATCAATCTCCTTCTTTATGCCGATGATATCGTTCTTATGACAAGGAGTCCCCATTATCTTCAAAACCAACTAAGAATCCTCAAGGATTTTTGCTCCAATATGGGTATGATTGTTAATACTGATAAGACTAAGGTCATGATTATTAAATCCAATAAGATCCCTTATGATAACTTCGTATATGACAACAACAACTTGGAGGAAGTGACTTCATACAAATATATTGGAATTGATATTCACCACAAGCTCATTTGGAATTATAGCATTGAGAAAAGGATTATTGGGGGATGGAAATCTTATTATGGGCTTGAAAACTATTATAAATCAACTGATCTTTGGAGTTGGGATAAGAAGAAAATCCTCTTTGAGACTCTTGTTACACCTGTTATTCTTTATGGATGTGAAGTCTGGGGTTGTAGTATCTCTCTTGAATCCCGGAGAAATATAGAGAAAATACAAAAGAATTTTATAACCTATAATATCAAAATTAAAGGAAATATGCCCTATCCCATCCTCCTCTTAGAAACAAGCCTCTCCACCATTGAGAGCATGGCTATGACTAGATACCTAATGTACAAGAACAAATTAAACAACATGGAAGACAAGAGGCTTCCTAAAATTTCTTCAAATTTAAGTCATAACCACCATCGACTCAAGCGAAGATGGCATAAAGATACCCGGTCTTGGCTAAATTTTTGGGGAATCATGGAAGACACCATTTTACAGAATAAATATATTATTAAAAAAACGTTAAATCAAAATTTAAGGAGAAAATGTGGTGTGATAAAGAGTTATAGGAAAAAATAAAATTAAGGTATTATAAAGATGTAATCAACCCTACTCTAGAAGATCAAAATTATCTATCTGTTTTGCCAAGTGTAAAGAAAAAAATAAGCATTGCTAAGATAAGAACAAATTCTCACGAGCTTCATAGTGAAACCAAGCATTTGTCAATTCCTAAAATGTCATGGGATGAAAGAGTGTGTCACCTTTGTGACACTAAGAAGGTTGAAGATGAAAAGCACTTTCTCTTAGATTGTCCAGCCTATACCCATATTAGATCTCATTTTCAAAATATTTGTCACACTACTAACCTTCCTAACCTCTTAACTCAACAAAAGTATGGTAATTTTGGAAATCTTCTCTTAATGCTTTTTTAGCACATAAACAAAATTCTAAAGAATCACAAGTAATCACTTACCCTCTTAAGGTCCGATAGTCCAATTCGGTCTTAGTGGATGTTAATCATCATCATTATCATCGATACTTTAATTAATAATGTACTAATGTGTAAATTAATTGATACATTAATGTATCAAAGAATTAATATGTTACTTTATACATTAACGTAAATTAGTACTTTCATTTATACATTATATTAATATATTAATGATTGTATCAATCAATTGTCAACCTTTAATGTATTAATAGATTATGGTTGTATTAATAATTTAATATATTACATTATATATTAATACAAATTAGTACTTTAATTTATACTTTAATAATGAATTATTAAATACATTAAAGTTAAGGTTATTGTATTACTATTTTATTAGTGTATTAATATTTTATTAATTTATTGTATTTATTGATGTAATGTATGTATTATTAATGTATTACATTATACACTAATATAACTTAATACTTTATTTTATACATTACAATTATATATTACACTAATATATTAATATAATATATTTATTAATTTAATAATTAATTTACATTATTAATGTAATAATACCTTGACATTTTATTAATTAATAATGTAGTAATGTATAAATTAATTGATACATTAATGTATCAAACAATTAATATGTTACTTTATACATTAATTAATGTAAATCAATATTTTAGTTTATACATTATATTAATGTATTAATGATTGTACCAATCAATTGTGAATGTATACTTTGATGTATTAATACATTATTATTGTATTAATAATTTAATAGGTTACATTATATATTAATATAAATTAGTACTTTAATTTATACTTTAATAATGAAATATTAAATACATTAAAACTAAAATTACTACTTTGATGTATTAATACATTATTATTATATTAATAATTTAATATGTTACATTATATATATATATATATATATATATATATATATATATATATATATATATATATATTGAGCTGCCCCTGAGCTATGTTACATTATATATTAATACAAATTAGTGCTTTAATTTATACTTTACATTAAGATCAAAGTCACTATATTACTACTTTATTAATATATTAATAATCTATTCTATATATAATGTATTACATTAAGGTCAAAATCACTATATTACTACTTTATTAATATATTAATATTTTAATAATCTATTCTATTTATTGATGTATATAATGTATTATTAATGTATTACATTATATATTGATATAAATTAATACTTAATTTTATACATTATTGTTATATATTACATTAATATATTAATAGAACATTAATATATATATATATATATATTTATTAATATAATATATTTATTAATTTAATATTTAAAGTATACATTAATTATGTATTAATATATTAAAGTTGGTCTCTAAAATATGTTGGCTTGTCAATTATTCACAACTACTTTATAAAAGTGGTTGATATAGACTGATCAAAACTATTTATTCACCTTTCCAAACTAATAACACGGGCATATCAACTACTTTTATAAAATGATTATAGCTAGTCTTATATATTGTCAACATCAACTCAATAATTATATATTGATTTTCCAACAATCATTCTAAGTTATATGTCATTCTCAGTTATATGTTGTAGAGTATTTTTCTTTTTGATAATTCTTTATTAAAAATATCTGGCCATATCCATCAGCATCTCGAACGCTTCCTTGTCTTCTTTGGCATTCGATTTAGACGCCTTCTTTCTCATGGTCAATATCTGGGTTTTCTTCAAACGCTTCCACCAATTCTTCCCATGTACTCTCACATACAAAGAACACTTTATGAGTATGTCCATGTTCATAACGGTCTTTTTAGCAAATTCAACCATGGTTATTTTCAAGATGTATGTTTTTTTTCAGATTTTTTCATCTCATTTCTGGTACCTTAGTTCACTTCTAGTACTGCACATTCATTCCAATACCAAAAGTGCATTTTGGTACCTAGTTGTGTTCATTGGCATATGTCCAAGATTCTTGTTGCAGATCAACCACCTAGGTTTTAAAGAGGACCAATTACAGATCGTGTGGTGTCCATGAGATCACACTTAGGCTTGTTTATCGAGGCACAATCCTTTGGTCAAGTGTGCAGACGATTTCCTTGTGCACAAGTTGGTAATAAAACCCTCTTTGACAATGAAATCTATTCTCACGATATGGAGGATACTATTCATATGCACTCCATGTCATACGAATTGTATGAAGATCACTATGAGCTATTTGATTAGTAAAGGAATGATATGATAGTTACAACCAACTTATCGAGTGTCTAAAATCACCATTTTGTTTATGAGAAATAGGGAACGTGATTTGTACATGCATTTTGTTGTAATTATGGTAGAATGTGTCTCTATATGTATTAGTTCATATTGTAATGAGAGGGAGTGAACACAGAGATTATGATTGTTATATTGTTTTCGAGTTTGAGAACTATGTAATGATGATATTATTTTTGTAACATCATTTGATTAATGATAAAGTATATTTCTTCATCATTTTGTTTAGTGTAGTTGTGTAAGATTTTCTTTTAATTAGCTCTCTATTTAGTTGGGAGGGCCTACAAAGTTCCATGTACCGTTGCTAGGTAATTTATGAACTAGATTGACAAGTAAATGTAATAGGGTTTATTAAGTAAAAAATGAACAACCTCGGAAAATGGTGATAGTCTTTAAAACTAACAAGTGTCAAAATAATGTAATTAAGGAAAGAACACAAGGTCTCTTCTTTCAACACAAATGATTCTACCGACTAGTCTACAATCATTCTATTTTAATAAAGGAAATATGCACCAAGAGAATAGAATCATGGTTTGCTTCCTTTGACAACCAACAAGAAACACTCAACATATGAATCATAGATTAATTCTAACTAGCATGGAAAATATTCAAACTTGGATGACTGAGTCAACTATAGAATTTGATTAACATTGGTTGATGTTGCACTTAGTCTACACACCTGGTCAACTCTCTCAACTTTGGATTTGGACATACAATCCACTTTTGAGTGACGAGCACACACAATTTTTTCCTTCAACAACAATTTTAGTAATTGGACTTTAATTATCCATTCTTCAAGGATTTTGTCGATCCTAGAGTATCTAGAGTATATATCCATCCCAGTGTAGATTGCCTAAATTACAACAATACTCTTGAAGGGTAATAATGTTTTTCACTACCTACTCCCTATTATTCCTTGAGTTTTTCTCTATTTGCTTTGCCAATGCAAGGATGGACCAACATGCACTATTAATAAATAAGTAGTATATGTTGGCTTTTATATAAAAAAACATAAAATAATCACCTGGTTCAAGAGGAATGTAAAACAAAAGGCTGAGTATATTCATCATTTGTCAATTTATTGATTCCAAGGTAGTATAAATAACATGCCTCAATGTAATCAAGGTATATCGCACTCTAGAAAAGTCCATATATTCTCATCCTATTGTTGAAATATTAGTTGTTGAAAAATTGGTTGTCATTGAAGTCAACCCTTGAACATAAGTTAAGAAGTTGCATGTCAAGGTAAAGTAGTTGTAAACACAATTTAACAAGATGCATGAAAATTGCATGTTAAAGTAACTGTAAATAAAAGTTAGCAAGACATTATGAGTTGGCCCTAAATTAGGAAAAAGGTAAATTCTTGAAAAAAAACAACAACTAATTTTAGAAAATTCTCTGATGAATCTAAAATTGACCAATAAATAAGAGCTAACTATAGTGACACTATTCATCAATTTGATTTTCTGATTACATGCATAAACTAAGAGATAACTA
>ML787660.1:288639-299140 GCA_009831015.1 Picea engelmannii | reverse complement strand
CTCATGATTTTGAATGGTCATCTACTTGTCTTAGTTTAGCAGTTAAAGAGTCGTGGGATGTAAACCTACAAGAGGGTCGGGGTGGGATTTATATAAATTTTTAAGTCTTATTGATCTATTAAATCTACCCTTGCGGGAATTTCCAGTTCAGACCTTATGGAAGGAGCGAAACTCCTTCAAACTCTTCACCATATGACCAAGGGCTCATGCCCATCTCCTTAACCCATTTACGAATAAAGGAATTAGCGCATAGCCCACAAGAGTTTCCAGAGGACCCATGTGACCAAGTTCTGGGAACTTTACGCTAGGTCCGAAAGGAGCTAAGTTTTTCTGGCTTCAGAAATCTTAGAGTTTGGAACTATGGAGTACTTCGACCTTACCATTTGTAAAACGGTCGAAGCCAACTGATATTTATGGTTACTCAAAAGGTTAATCAATGCCTAGCGGTTTATTTATCCAGGACAGATAGACTTGCCCCACCATTAAACCTTGATCCATTTAGTTATCATGAATTAACGTGAACCACCAATTTGAGAATATTCAGGAGCCTCCTTGGTTGTTGGATCCATGTCGAGGTGACTTCATGAAAGTCTACTTCGGGAGAACAGAGATGTTATATCATCAACGTCCCTAAACATCGAAGTCATGAAGTGATGAGAGTCATGGATATGGGGAATTCTTTAATAACCTTTATTAATTGTCTGATCCTCCATAAGAGGCACCCATGTACGGTACTTCGACGAAGTCCTACTTCGGGAGAGTGGAGCGGCCATAAATCCAAAACTCCTAAAGGTTGGAGTTGCAAAGTGATGAGAACCATAGATCTAGGGATCCTTCGAGAAATTCCTCGACCGTTGGATTTAAGCCAAGGTCATCCTGATGTTGACCAGTATGGGAGAAAGGAGGGAGTCACACCATGAATTACCCAAATGCTGAAGTTACAAAGTAACGAATGTCGTAGATCCAGGGGTTACGTGGACACACCGTGACTGTAAGATCAAAGGACTTGGAAGTCAATCGGTCTGGGGTGACATGGTATGCTAACATCACCCAGGGTGACGTGGACCCATGTTTGACGTGCCACATGTCACCTGGATTCATACATTTCACTGACCTTGCCTACCCATTAAGATGTTACATGTGTCACCCACTGTAGGGGTCACGTTTTCTCTCTTCATTTCTATGTTTCATCTCTGGAAATTACATGTTTGTTCCATGTAGTGGTAGGAGTATTCGGGACCCACCTATATTCGTAATCACATCTAGCATGTCACCCCATGTGGGAGTGGACTCTTCAGAAGTCAGCACTTTGGGACTCCGGGGGTTAGGGATGCAGCGTTGTGGGAAGGGTGAAGGGTCCTAAGGTTGGAGCTACGTGGCGATATTTCAAGATCCTTCAAGAATTCGATATTTCGGAGGACATGCGTGCAGAAAAGAAAAGGGATGTTCAGTGTCAAAACTCGAACATTGAAGTCTCCTCTAGCTGTGTGTTAGATGAGGATTAAGTCTCACCATTGGTTTGGATGGTGGATGGACCATCCCTGCAGGAGGTAGGAACCTGGAAATGGTATGAATGAGATGGGTCTACGTGGGTGCCACGTGGTCCTCAACCAACGAACAACTGAAGGACTTCGGGAAGCCATAAATTTTAAACCATAGGCCGGATTAGAGCCTGGTAACGGTCGTTAGAAAGATACAGGTGAGTAGCAGAGGATGGATCATCTCAGAGAGATGATTCAAGATAATTTGAGTAAGAAAATTTTTGATGCCCCATCTCTAGAAAGGGTACTTAGAGGTCGGGTGTGTTACATTTTGGCATTGAATTATGGTATTGCTTATATATTGAATTCTAATGATAAACTATTGAATATTTTATATTGTGGTTAAATAAAGAAAAGTGTGCATACTGATTCACAGCCCCCTTTCAGTATTCCAGCAATTAGTATCAGAGAAGGTCCTTCAGGAAGAAGTATAACCACTGGAAGGAGATCATGGAATATGCTAATATTGGAGCACCAGTGTTTGATGGTCAGAACTATACCTTCTGGAATAAAAGGATAAAAAAATTCTTACAGGCACATGTATTTGATATTTGGAAATCAATAGTATATGGGTATACAACACCAACAACTCCCCCAACCAATCGAGATGGAAAGAAACTCAGTGAAAATAAATCAAAGGATAAAGGTACCATTTTGAGCAGTCTATTTGTTTCAGTATTTGACAAGGTTATGCATTTTGATAGTACAAAGGATCTTTGGAATAAACTCCAAAATATTTATGAAGGAGATGCCAAAGTTAAGGGAGCTAAGCTTCAAATCCTCAAGGCTAAGTTTGAACAATTGAAGATCAAGGAAGATGAAGACATTGTAGCCTACCTTCTACAAGTTGACAAAATAGTTAACACTATTAAGGTATTGGGAGTAGAAGTTGATGAATCAATGGTTGTTCAAAAGGTATTGAGGTCTCTTCTTATGAGATTTGATCCTAAAATATCATCCCTAGAAGAAAGATAATATCTTTGTACATTGAGCATGGACGAGATACATGGAATATTTACATCCTATGAAATGAGAATAGAACAAGAGAACCCATTCATGAAGGAAGCAACTTTCAAGAAATCCAAGAAGACAAAGAAGAAGAACAATAAAAATTCAAAACCAGGTTGGAGTTGTAGTGATGATTCAAATGAAGATGAAGAGATGGCTAACTTCGTAAGGAAATTAAAGAAAGGAACTGGCAAGTATAAATGTATGCTTCCATTGAAATGTTTTAATTGTGGTGGTATTGGTCATTTTGATTCTAAATGTCCTCATAAGAATAAATACAGTGATGAAGAAGAAGCTTCTAAAAGGGAAAATAAATATCAAAAGGGAAACAAGAGAAGAAACAAAAAAAAATTCTTCAAGAAAATTTTCTACTCAAAGGAGGACAATTCTTCATCAAATGAGGAGGATAATGATAGTGACAATGATTCAGAAAGAGTAATATTCATGATAGTAGAAGATGATGAATAAGGTTCTGAAGAAGAAGACAAAGTCGATCTCAGAGAAGAGCTAATTAGTGCATTAAAATAACTTAGGAAAGAAAGAAATAAAAACAAGTCACTCAAGGTAGAGTTAAAAATGAAAGAGAGATCTCATACTTTCAACTCTAAAGAAATCAAGTAGATGATCACGATTCTAAAAATTCAAATAGAAGAAGAAAGAAGAATTGAGGAAATACTTAGAATTTAGATAGAAGAAAAGGACAAAATGATTGGAAACTTGGAATTATAAATAGTCTCTTTAAGGAAAGATCTTTAGAAGAAAGATATGCAGCAGAAGAGCACAAAAATATTGGATCAAATCATCAACAGTCAAAGACCATCAAATGATAAATACATACTAGGATACAATCAAGTACATAATGATAAAGGATCGAGCTCCAAGAAAACAAAACAAGAAGCAGAACAAAGAAGCTATGCAGATATGGTTAGAGATTCTATCAAGAAGGAAGAATGCAATCCCCCAAAGAAGAACATTCCATAGATAAAGAAGACTCAAGAAGATAAATTTATAAGGAGTGCATCGCAAAGAAGATCATCTACTCCTAGGTATAAAAGGTTCTTTTATGGTAATTGTTTTAATTGTGCTAATTTTGGACATAAATTTGTAAACTACAAAGCCTATGCCAAGAACCGAAGAAACTATGCAAGGTACTTAAATAATAGTTATCCCAGAAAATATTATGAATCATATAACAGAAACCAAAACAATTTTTCGTCATTGAGAAATCAAGTAGAATGCTACAAATGCAACAATTTTGGACACATAGCAGAGAATTGTAGATTGACTATTCCACTCAGGGAACCAAAGAAGAACATTACCAGTCATATATCGAAACCACAAGAGATCTGGAAAATAAAGTAGAATCAATACTCACTTGATCTACAATCTCAACATAGAAAAAGTGATTGGTATGTTGACAATGGTTTTTCAAAGCATATGACAGGTGACAAGAACAAGTTTCTAACTCTAAAGAAAGAAAGAAATGGATCAATTTCATTTGGAAATAATCATTCAACTAAAATTATAGGTAGAGACATAGTTAATCTTGGAAGCAAATATGCCATGGAAAAAAATGTTCTACTGGTCAAAGATATGAAACAAAATCTACTAAGTGTAAGTCAAATGTGCTACCAAGGACAGACACTTCAGTTTGACTTAGAGAAATGAAAAATTAGGAAAGAAGGATCATGAAATTTAGTGGCAAAATCAATAAGGACTCTGAACAACATATATGCTTTGAATGAATTGGTAATAAATTTGTTTCTTAGGAAAGGAAAACGAAAGTTGGCTCTAGCATAGAAGAATGGGTCACATGAACTTTGACAATCTTGTCAAAATTAGCAGAAAGGAAGCAGTAAAAGAAATTCCTAAAATTTCAAAGCCAGTGAATACTCTATGTAAGCATTGTCTATAGGGAAAACAAACTAGGACCAAGTTCAAATCAAAGGATTACTCAATGACAAAACCATTGGATATTGTACATACTAATCTATGTGTACCAACGAGTGTGACACATAAAAAATACTCACTTTGATAGTGTCGCAAGTGTCGTCATTACAAGTGTCACATTTTGCTCACAAGTGTCACAAGTGTCAAGAAAAGCATACTACCATAATGCCTATGTCGTACCTATAAATACATCAGAAAGACACTTTAAACACCTCAAACATTTGATTTGGAATAAGAGGAAAGGTTAACTGGGTTTATGAACCTCTTGCCATTTGAAAGAACCACAAAAATTGAGTTTTTAGAGGAGAGCGCTCCCCTATACCTCTCTTAGGAGTGATGGCGCCCCCCTATAGACTATATGGGAGCATTATAACACTCCATCTGCCCTTTTGGAGGAATGCTACTACTATCAGGAGTGCTGGCGCCCCCCTATACATTACTAGGGAGAATTATAACGCTCTGATTTCCCTTTTGAGGGAGCACTACCTATTCTGGGCAATGGTTGGTTTGTTGAGAAGAATGGGGGAAATATCTCTTCAATCTTTGAAGGAAGTTGGATTCAAATCCTTGTTCAAGCCATGATCCTAGGGAATATCCCTAACTGAAGGAGGAAAATACTCAACTTACCCTAAATATATCTCAAGTAGTTGGGCCTCTCCAAGCCTATATAAGCAGGCTTTCTTATGGTAAAAAGGGAAGGATGAGAAGCATGAAACCTATGATCTCATAGGAAACACACAGTGAAGTGGAGGAGAATTATCAGTGAAGTTATTGTCATTCTGATCGTGGGTCTTTTGAGCAAGGTTTAGACAAGGAGGACTTGACGAAGCTGCTGCACTCGCATCTACGGTTGTAAGTTTCCTTCGTTGTTGTTCTCATTAATATGACATGCTTGGCCTGTTTCTTTCCAGTTTTTGTTTAATCTTACATGAACTTGTCTCTAATAGATAGGTCTATTTCAAGCTAATCTCAATAGAGTAGGAAGTGGTTGCATCTTTGTTTGTCTACAGGGTTTATCGAGGAGCGCAAGATTGGAGCTCAATTCGGACCATGCAGGGACAAACACCGGTAAAAGGTACTTCTTTTCTCCTTCCTCCTCACACATTAGTTTATCTAGATCTAAAAGGAAGTCGGTGACCACGATAAGCATCTTCTGTATTAAGAGTTAAGAGTCTAGCTCTCAAGAGGAGATCTACCTGTCCGCAGGGAGATTTTCCTTCAACAATGAGAACAAAGGGATTAAATGGTGAACAATACTTCATTCTACTGTCTGATGACTGCATAAGAATGACTACAGTTTTCTTTCTCAAGAAGAAGTCAGAGGCATTCAAACACTTCAAGATATACAAAGACATGGTTGAAAGAGAGACATTATTGAAAATAAAATGTTTGAGATCAGAAAATGTTGGAGAGTTTACATCAAAATAATTCATGAATTTTTGTGGTGAACATGGAATAAAAAGGAAATTCTCAGCATCCATAATACCTCATCAAAATAGATTCGTTGAAATAAAGAACATAATAGTACAAGAAATGGACATAACCATGTTGAAATTTTCCAAGTTGGGTGAAATATTTTGGGCACATTCAGTACATATAACAATTCATATCCTGAACATAGGAATTCTTAGAAGTAATAGTGATAAGACTCCCTACGAGCTATAGAAAGGAAGACCAACAACTGTGAATCATTTTAGAGTATTTGGAAGTAAGTGTTATATCAAAAGAGAAGACGACATGATTGGAAAATTTGACTCTTGAGTTGACAAAGGCATATTTGTCAGGTACTCAAGCAAAATAAAGGCATACAAAATTTTCAATATGAGACTCAATAGAATAGTGGAAATCATCAATGTGCACATTGACGATACAAGTGTACAAAATCCCAAAGAAGAAATCAAAGACTCAACAGAGCAGGAAGGAGAAGAGGATTTGAAGGAAGAAGTAGAAGAAGTAGAAGTGGAAGAAGAAGTAGAAGAAGTAGAAGTGGAAGAAGAAGAAGAGCAACCAGTAGTAAATCAAGAGGAAGATGACCAAGAAAATCTTCATATATCTCCCAAAACTCCTAGCCGACGAGTGCAAAAAAATGATCCACCATAACAGATCATTGGGAATAAATATGCAAGATTTGAAACGTAAAGAAAATTATGCTCACTAGAACAAAGACATCTAACACTCTTTTCCACAGTTGAACCCAATACTTTTGAATAAGGAAGCACTGATGAACATTGGATCAAAGCTACGGAAGAAGAATTGGATCAGATAGAGAAGAATGAAACATGATAACTTGTTCCAAGGCCTAATAATAATAACGTGATTGGTAGAAAATGGGTATTCAGAAAAAAGTTGAACAAGGATGGACAAGTAACCAGGAATAAAGCAAGGTTAGTATGCAATGGATATGCCTAGGTTGAAGGAGTATATTTTGAAGAAAATTTTTCCCCAGTTTCCATAATGGAAGCATCCAGACTGATCTTGGCGTATGCATGTTCTAAGAAAATAAAAGTATATCATATGGATGTAAGATCAACCTTCCTAACCGAAGAACTAGAAGAATAAGTCTACATTGAACAACAAGAAGGGTTTCTATTGTCAGAAAATAAAGATTATGTTTTCATATTGAATAAGACACTGTATGGACTAAAATAATCCCCCAAAGCATGGCATTCAATATTGGATAGGTATCTACAGTAGAAAGAGTTCAAGAAAGGCAATTCAGACATCAATCTCTACATAAAGGTAAATCAAGGTAGTATATTGATAAATGAAGTTTATGTTGATGACATTATTTTTGGAAGTGATGATGATAGAATGAGTAAAACAATTTCTAAAGACATGCATAATGAATTTGAAATGTCATTACTTGGTAAGTTGTATTTCTTTTTGGGACTTTTCATATGTCAGTAAGACAAAGGTATTTTCATCTCCCAGACCAAGTATATAAAATAATTGTTAAAGAAGTTTGGAATGGTATATTTCAAGCCTATAAGTACTCCCATGTAGACTAGTTGCAAATTAAGAAAATATGATAAATAAACGGATGTAGATCAAAGATTCTACAAATCGATGATTGGAAGTTTACTCTATGTGACATCATCGAGACTAGATGTGGTGCAAGCAGTTGGACAGGTTGCAATATTTCAAGAAGCATCGAAGGAAACACATGTTATGGAAGTAAAGAGAGTATTCAGATACCTCAAAGCAACAAAAGACTATGGATAATGGTATCCAAAAGGGAATGATCTATCTCTAGTTGCATACATAGATGCAATTTGGGCAGGAAGTTTTGATGATAGAAGAAGTACACGTGGAAAAGCCTTCTACTTTGGTGATTTTCTGGTATCCTGTTTGAGTAAGAAACTATCTTTAGTATCATTGTCCATAGCATAAGCAGAGTATATTGCAGCAGCAACATGTTGTATATAGGTTCTTTGGATGGAGAAAACTTTGCAAGACATACAGGTGGAATATGATGAGCCTATTCTGATATTCTGTGATAATACCAATGCTATAAGTATCTCTAAGAATCAAGTGATGCATTCCAGGACGAAACAAATTCCAATCAAGTTTCACTTTCTATAGGAACAAGTTACGGAGAAGAACATCAAGGTAGAGTATGTTGGGACAAAATAACAGATTGCAGATATCTTCACCAAACCTCTTATGAGGGATACTTTTGAGTATTTTCGACAAAAACTAGGAGTAGTTTCATCCCCACAATGATCTACATGGCAGTTGGCACAGTAAGACATGGGGAGAGAAATAATAATAATGAAATAGTTGATTTTTTTTGAATTATTTTTGAATGATTTTTATCATAGATTTACACGAGGAAGCACCATGAAGAGAAACATCAATAGATATCAGAGGATTACAGATAGGGGGGATCATCCCCAAGGAGAATTCACCCTTTTACATTGATGTCAAAGGGGGTGATAAAAAACAGAGGCATGGAAACAAAGAGAAGATGCATGAAGACAGGGGGATCCAGCATGAGCATGAGTATTTCCATCAACCATGTCTGAGTGGTGTGTCTAAGTGTTTGCATCAATGCCAAAGGGGGATATTGTTGAAAGATTAGTTGTTGAAAAATTGGTTGTCATTGAATTGATGAAACATTGGTTTTCATTGATGTCAACCCTTGAATAGAAGTTAAAAAGTTGCATGTCAAGGTAAAGTAGCTGTAAACAAAAGTTAACAAGTTGCATGACAATTGCATGTTAAAGTAACTATAAACAAAAGTTAACAAGACATTATGAGTTGGTCCTAAATTAGGAAAAAGATAAATTCTTGAAAAAAAAACAACTAATTTTAGAAAATGCTTGCATGAATCTAAAACTAACCAATAACTAAAAGATAACTAGAGTAACACCATTTTCCAACTCTCTTTTCTGATTACATGCATAAACATTGATAATTACAAATAATAATAAAAAAAAACCCGCAAAAACACTAAAACTGTTTGAGGCATCATATGAAGGAATTTGGATACCTAAAAGTGTCGAAACAGATTCTAATTTGATAAATCAAATTGGCACGGAAGTGAACTCTTCGAGACATAACTCCCTGTAAAATTTCATCCCAATCGGATAATTGAATCAAAAGTTATGACTCTCATAAATCCCTACGTTTTTTAATGAGATCCTCATAGGAAACACATATATACAAGAAGAGTCAATTGAATATTTTGTGTGTGAATATATATGGAAGATCTAGGGCTGTGAGACAAAGTCATTTAATTCCAGTAAAGGGAGAAGTTCACAG
This sequence comes from Picea engelmannii, assembly GCA_009831015.1. Classification (NCBI taxonomy): domain Eukaryota; kingdom Viridiplantae; phylum Streptophyta; class Pinopsida; order Pinales; family Pinaceae; genus Picea; species Picea engelmannii. Next base: position 289,877 of record ML787660.1, on the reverse strand, counting down.
GAGCCAAGTGTACAAAAGAAAATTTACTGCAGCAGTGTGTCTGAGGTAATCGATGAGTTGCAAAACTAAATCATGGATCTGTGAAGAAGACAAGCAGAAGATCAGAGGTATAATCCACCAGGTCAGCTATAGATTGAAGTCTTGATGAGATATTGAAATCAATAGAAAAAAAATAAGTATAAGAAACAACAACAACAACAGGTTATCAGTTACAACGACATAGGTAGTGAAAAATTGGTCTACATTTATATTTCAGGGCAGTTGGACGGGGCAAGGAAAGGGGGTTGTAGCATCCTTCCGGTTGGAGCTGGTAAATTAGGGAGTTGGAGCTTCCTTCATGTTGAAGCTTGTAAATAGGGGGTTGGATCTTTCGTCCAGTTGTAGCTGGAGAAATAAGAAGTTGGTGTTTCTAATGAATGTACTCTTTGATAAATAAGAAAATCATTTTGTGGTTTTTCCCCGCATTGGGTTTCCACGTAAAATTTTGGTGTATTGTTTTTATGTTTTGTTTATGCACTAAATTATGGTATTGATGATATATTTAATGTTAATGATAAAATATTGAATATTTTATATTGTGGTTAAAGAAATAAAAGTGCTCATATTGATTCACCCCCCCTCTCAGTATTTTAATACCTTTAGCAAAGAATGCATGCCAAAAATCAATGAACACTAAGGTAGATGTGAGATAAGAGAATTCCTAAAATTATCGAAATCAATGCTGTTTTTTTCCAATATACTTTAGAAATTGTCATTTTGATCCTAAAAATAGAATAATTCCAACACGAAATATCTTGCATGAATATTCCGTCAAGTAGAAGACAATTATAGAAGCTACAACTTATTGTGATATTCCTCTACTACACACAAGAAACCAATCTAGAATTGGAGCTAGTATACTTTCTCAAATACAATATGAGATGAACAAACACAACAATTGTATTAACTAGCTCAAGTTATTATATTGTATTGGATTCAATATATAGCCAGATGAAACCTCTAACAAAATATTGTTCTCGGGTTTCTAGTAGATAAGAACTACACACTAATATCTTGGTCATAACAATAATCCATTGGTTTCATTATTAAGCCTCTTATCTTATTAGACTAATATCAAACATGGTATCAGATAATGTATGAATACCCTCTCCCATTGTTGATCGAGATAATGAACCTGTGTCACTACATGCATCAAAATATTTCCATGTTTTTCTATATCTGTGCATTTTTGTGTTGAG
>ML787660.1:243987-258141 GCA_009831015.1 Picea engelmannii | reverse complement strand
CGAGTGAGATCCGACGGTTCTCGGTCTCTTTCCTATGCTTCTTGCGCATATAAAACTGCTATTCCTCCTGAGCTTAATTTCCTTTGTCTTTTGTTTGCCTGTCATCTTCACTGTTGTACTTGCCATCAATGACAAGCATATGCTAACTGTTACACATTTCCAACAATATCATCATCAACTCATGAACCATAACATCACCAATGTGTGTCTCAATATCACCATAAGTTATGTCAAGTGTAGGTACCATAGAATCAATGATCAAACATATAACTCAATTGTATACCAACACCATGTACCATGTACCAAGAATCAACTATGTACCAAATGATGTGCCTCAACCAAGCACCAAAGAATGTGCCTCATAAATATGCCACCATATATAATAGTATATCATCAATGAAGTGCCTCAATCATGTGATAACATCATCATGACATATACAAAATCAGATACCAAGATATCCAAGATATTTCTCTAATCACTATATCATAACATCACCAAGGTGTACCTCAAGCATATGTCCAAACATCCAGACCATGTGCCACAATGTACCTCAGGCATGTATCATACCATGTGACATAAAATATGCCTCAAGTATATGCCAATATCTCAATATGTTCCTCTAACAATGAACCATACCATCCTTACACAATGTACCAAGGACATGTCTCAAGAATGTATCATTATCACTAAGACATGAACCTCAACCTTGTACCAAAAGAGCCTCCAAGACATGCCTTAAGCATGTGGCATAACTACCATGATACAAGCCTCAAAACTAACGCATAAAAGACATACATTTACTCATAAAGAATACATGGTGCATATCATCTTAGACAAATAGACCAACCTATTGCATATCAACTTCAACAAACCAAATATATCATCTTCTTCATGACCTTTTCATAGATCCGCAACATGTACACTTTCAACCCACGAATGTCCATGCTTTACTCCATTGTGACTCGTTGATGTATGCTCCCTGTTCCACTACGACCTACATATAACCTAAGAAATTTATTTTACATACTTTTCTCTTTGTTTCCCTTCACTACCTCAATCTTCATTACCTCAAAATTCGCTACCTCAGATATGCTATGAAAATATTTACCAAAATATCACTTGAAATATAGATAATCATTGAGCTTGTGTGTGAGAGAATGAGAAGATTCTTGAAGTGTATTTATACTTGTCCATGTGAATTATTTCCTTAAATTTAAGGATGAACTATACTTTCTTCTTATAACCATTTTACCTTTTAATTAATGACTTGTAATTGTTTAGGATCTTCTTAACCATTCTTCGAGGCTTCAAACTTCATGACCTCATAACTCTTCAACCGTGAGGAACTACGTGACGTACCACCTACCAATGGAAAATGTACGATGAGGAATATCCATCTATGAGTGTGTTATATTCATTTACACTATCCTTCATTGCCTTATTCCTCAAACAACTTTGGGCTTCATGACCACACCTTTGGGTTTATTATAGACTTCTTCAAAGTGTCTGCCCGTGAGGATAAGGGGACCACTTTGGAGACTTCTCCAAATACACCCATCATATCTATTGACATCAATGAAAACCACTTATGTTGACATAAATGACAACCAACTGTCCAACAACATCAATGAAAATCAACTATCCAACAATCTCCCCCTTTGGCATTTATGGAAACACTCATACTCTACTTGTGACTAATACTAATGATAATTTTCTCCTCATGTTTCTCTCCCCATTTGACATCAATGGAAAATGGTATCTCCCTTTGGGGTGGCTCCCCCTGTATTCATGATTTTTATCTTTCTCTTTCTTCCTCTTTGGCATAATAGGAAAAATGGTAACTTCCCCATTTGATATGTCTCCCCCTATATTCATGCTACTAATCTGGTCTCTCTCTCTAACAATTTCTCTCCCCTTGACTTCTCTGCAAGATGTCATGTAGATCAATGTGGGGCTTCCTATACTTCCTTTCTTTCCTCTCTTTCGGTGCTTATTTTCCATTGGTGCTTCCTCTTTTAATTCAATAACATATATATAAACCATTAAAAAATTACTTGACTTCAAATCTTCATGACTTATCAAGTTCACATCAATGACCATACTTTTCAAAAAATTTCCTTTGATGGTATGGCTTCTGCTGATGATTTATGTTTCCCTTTTATGTTGTGCCTTTCATTTCTTTCCTTCATGTGACTACCTAATTCCACCTATCAATATGATTTCATCCACTGTTATGCATCTTCTCTAATTCATGTCTTATGTACCCTCTACTAGACCTGTCAAAGATCAAACTCTGTCCATATGTCATAAAAATATCCATGAATCTACTACTCAACTGCACACAATGTTGACCCATCTATATATTTACTCTTCTGAAGACTTATTTGACTTTTCTATAACTGGTCATTGCATATTCCTTCTTCTCAAACTGTCTTCTCAATCTGTAAATCAAACTTTACATGTCTAGAACAATCTGTACTGAATATATCCATGCCTAAATACATACATGGAATCCTCTATATAATAATGAACCTCTTCCTGAGAAGTGTGGAAATGATATACTTCATAATTGTCAGTTGATACCTACATGGGAATGTGTTCTAAAATGTGTTTCTCAAATAATAAAACTATCATAGGACAGTCTCCACTTCTTTCATTAAATCATTATGAAATTTCCTTTCCAAAATATGAAAACACTTCAGATTGCTCGAAATATAGTTATATGATCTGTAGAGATGTTGGTTAGAGTTGTTGTTGATTAAGGTTGGTTGTCATTGATGTCAACCCTCGAAGAAATCCCCGTAGCACAAAGGTTGGGTAATGGACCCAAGATTGTTTGATGTAAATATGACTCGTTATTGTCTTTTCATGGTTGATAATAAGTAGAAATTGATGAACTCCAAAGTGGTCCCCTTATGGTGAAATCCMTCACTTATTTGTGGAATAATGAGATGAAGGTTAGTGAATTTTTTAGTGAAAATATCCTATATGGATAGTTCTTGTCATTCCATTTCCAGTGGTATGTGGAATGCCACATAMCTCCTCACGGTTAGAGAGTTATGGCCATGAGAAGTTGGAGAACCCAGGTTTGGGTAATGGACCCAATTTTGTTTGATGGATAATGGTATGAGTTTTCATATATTTTCAGGTAATACTATTCTATATGTATGTTACATGTCATTCCATTTCTGGTGGTATATGGAATGCCACATAACTCTTCACAGTTTGAGAGTTATGGCCTTACGAAGTTGGAGGACCCTCTTATGTCATCTAGAAGCCCCAAAAGGTCAAAGTAGTCAAAGTGGTTTAAGTGATTTTAGAAGGTAAATAATAAAGTGAATTTATGAGTGTACTATAATTCAAATTGAATACAAAATAAATTATTTAAATAATAAATTTAGTGGAAAAATTAGAAGTGGGTTAACCCTAAAATAAGGAAAGTGGGCAAAGTGACCTAGAAGATGTTTTTAAGGAAGCTACTTGGAGAGTATAAATAAGAGGCAAGGCTCTCTCATTTTAGACACACTTAATCATATTGAATACATATAGGTGTCTGAGGTAACCAAAGGATATATAAGCTGAATTTATGATGGAACATGAAGAAAAGAAGGTCGGAATTCAAGGAAGGATAAATTCTTTTGATGATGCTTTCTAAGGTATGTTATTTACAGGTCATCTCACCATTTTTGCAATAATTTTTTTTTCTAGAATGATTCAGACCGTGAAATTTCTATTCCATTGAGGAAAAATATCCAATCATATTTGGTAAAAATTTCATCTTTTGGGTCGTTGTATTTTTGGAGTTACACTCCGTGGAAAATAGGGTTTGTGGCTAGTCCTGAAACTAGTCAAAAACAAGTGTTTCAGGTAAAAATGTCATAACTTATTCATAACAGATCCAAATTATGTAAGAAAAAATGTGTTGGTTATATTACAGTCTTTAGTATTTTCTGTAATATTTTCATATCGAGTCAACAAACATTCCATGTGAGGCACCCTCTACAAGGTCTCTCTCTAGAATAAGCCAGAATTCAGCAAGGTATGTCATTTTTTCTATAACTACTTTTCTGAGAGGTTTCAAGTAGTTACACCTGGAGGAATTTCATAAAACACACTGAATAACATTTTGTATCAGTTTCAGATCTTTATTCATTACATGTACAAAGTTATGATTATTTCAAGTTAGGGTTGTTGACTAATCCAAAACTAGTCATGTGAGACTAAAGAAACGTTTGATGCAAATTCTAGTCTCTTGTTGTTTAAAGTTAAGAAAGGTTTGTAGGTATGTGATCATATACACCAGGTCTATTACAGAGTTATAAATCATATTTGGATGATGAAATTGATGAGGGATTTTGGTTGAGGTACAAGTTGGGTACGTGGTTGAGATAAGTAGTTGATGAGTTGGCACATACATGAGGTGTATAGTTGATGATGTTGATACATATTGATGAGTCATAGTTGATGAGTAGTTGACTCATGATTGGTACATACTAGGTACATGGTTGGTTGCACTTGTTTATGGTACAGGTTGATTACAGATTGTTTGGTACAGGTTGGTGCATGGTTGGTTGCACTTGTTTATGGTACAGGTTGATTACAGATTGTTTGGTACAGGTTGGTGCATGGTTGATGAACTTGTTTATGGTACTGGTTGGTGCATGGTTGATGCACTTTTTTATGGTACAGGTTGATTACAGGTTGTGGTACAAGTTTATGCATGATTGATGCATGGTTCAGGTTTATTGGTACATGTTTACAGCGGTATATCTCACAGTGATATTGTGACAGTGGTTCCATCAGTCTACTTCTACTTCAGGGCGGTTGGGTGGGGCAAGGACATGTGGTCGTAGCCACCTTTCGGTTGTATCTGTAGAACATAAGGGGTTGTAGTATCCTTCTGATTGTAGCCAGAGAATTGGGGAGTTGGATCTTCCCTCAGGTTGTAGCTTGAGAAACTACAGGGTTGGATCCTCCTTCCAGTTGCAACTGGAAAACAAAGGAATTTGGTGCTTCCAATGGACATAATTCTTCAAAGACATATAAGAAAAAGCATCATGTGGTTTTCTCCCGATTTGGGTTTCCACGTAAAACACTAGTGTACTATGTATGTGTGTGATTGTTCATTTCTTATTGCTCATTATTGGATAATAATTCTACATTGATATAAAACTTAGATTATTTGAAGAAAAAGGATTATAATTACGCTATTATTGATTCACCCCCCCTCTCAGTAATCCAACAATTGGTATCAGAGGAGGTTCCTTCAGAAATCAATTTAACCACTGAAAGGTAGATCATGGAGAGTACCAACTTGTATAAAAATTGAATACCATAGTTTGATGGACAAAAGTATGGTTTTTGGAGCATAAGGATGAAGACATATATACAGGAACATGGATTTGAAGTTTGGAAATAAATTGTATATGGATACACAGAACCAACAGTTCCACCAACAAATGACAAAGCAGTGAAACTCGGTGAGAATAATTCCAAAGCCAAAAATGCACTTTTGAATGGTCTCAGTGATACAGTATTCACCAAGGTTTCACATTGTAAATCCGCTAAAGAGATTTGGGACAAGCTTCGAAAGATTTATGAAGGAGATACAAAAGTCAAAGAAACAAATCTTCAAACTTACAGAGGTCAGTTTGAACTACTAAAAATGAAGGAAGATGAGAATATTGCAGCCTACTTCTTACTATTCGATGAAATGGTGTATGCAATCATAGGATTGGGAGAAGAAATCGAAGAATATGTAATTGTTCAAAAGGTACTAATATCTCTTCCTATGAGATTCAACCCTAATATATCATCACTAGAAGAAAGATCAGATCTAAACTCAATAAGCATGGACGAACTGCATGGAATCTTCATAGAATATGAAATGAGAACTGAACAGGAAAATCCAGATGTAAAAGAAGCATCCTTCAAAGCATCCAAAAGATCAAAGAAAAAGAAAAAGGAACAAGAATAATATAGCAGCGACAGTGACGTCTCGAAAGATGATGAAGAAGTGGTCAACTTCGACAAAAGATTGAACAAGGGAACCAACGGTAGGTATAGAGGTAAGATTCCTTTAATTTTTTTTAATTGTGATGGTATTGGTCATTTTTCTAAGAAGTTTCCTCATAAGAAAAAGAGAAATGATGAAGGTTACTCAAAAGGAAAACACACATATAAAGGCAAAAGAACTACAAAGAAATGTTTCAAGAAAATCTTATTTACTGAAGAAGTCATCTCATCATCAGATGAAGATGAAGTTAGTGACAGTGAGATAGGAAGAGTTCTATTCATGGTAGTAAAAGACTCTGACAAAGAATACTCCGAAGAAGAATATGAAGAATCCGAAGAAGAATATGAACAAGTCAAAGAAGAAATTGAAGAGGCAGAAGTTGACTATTGAGAAGAATTAATGTGTTCCATAGAAGTTATCAGAAGAGAAAAGAAGAAAAACAAGAGACTACAAGTAGAACTAGACAAGAAAAAGGACACTCGAGAAATAGAACAAATGATCACAAAATTGAAGGTTCAAATAGAAGAAGATAAAACAATTGAAGAAGCACTCAAAGAAAAGCTAGAAGAAAATGACAGAATCATTGGAAACTTGGAAGCAAAGATTGTCACACTAAGAAAGGATATTCAAAAGAAAAATATGCAGAATAGCTCAAAAGTTTTGGATGATATTATCAACAGTAAAAAATCTCATCTTGACAAGACCAAACTTGGATACAATCAGAGAAAAAAGGGATCAATCTCCAAAACAACAGAGCAAAAAACATATCCAAAAATCTATGCAGAAACAATCAAAGGCTATAGAAGGATATACAAGGAAGATTACAGGGATACTCCTCCACCAAGAAGAGTAAGATTTCGGAATCAACAACAACCAGATAGGCCTTAAGAAGAAGAAGGATTCATAAGAGCACCTCCTTTTAGAATATATTCAACTCCAAGGTATCAAACTATATTTTTTGGTTTATGTTATGCATGTAATAATTTTGGACATAAAGTTGTGAATTGCAGAGCTAACAACAGGAAAAATAACAACTTTGAGATTCATACACAAAGGGGTTATTCAAGAAGACCTAGTGAAACACATAGAAGAAGTTACAACAGGTTTGAATCCTTGAGCACTGAAGTGGAATGGTACAAATGTAATAATTTTGGACACGTGTCCAAATATTGTAGAATGACAGACCCTCCTAAAGAACCTCAACAAAATAACAATAGTCACAAACATGAACCTCATAAAACGACATGGATAAGAAAGCAAGATCAGTATAGCAATGAAGAATGCACAATCGCTCTACAAGCTAAGAAGAAGAAACACGGTTGGTATGTTGACAGTGGGTGTTCAAAACACATGACATGTGATAGCGACAATTTTCTTACATTACGAAAAGAAAGAGATGGATCGGTTTCTTTCAAAAATGATGATTCATCCAAAATCATTGGAAAAGGCACAGTCCTAATTGGGAACAAGAATGAAAAGGAAGAAAATGTTCTACTAGTAGAAGACATGAAACATGATCTTCTAAGTGTTAGTCAAATGTGTGACCAAGGTCATAAAGTTACTTTCGATTCACAAAAGTGTGAGATAAGAAAAGAAGGTTCAGGGAAATTGGTTTCTACAACTACATGAACTTCAAGAAACATATATGTGTTAAGTGAAAATGGAAATGAAAAGTGTTGTCTAGGAAAGGAAGATGAAAGTTGGCTATGGCACAGAAGAATGGGTCACATACATTTTGATAACCTTGTCAAAGTCAGCAAAAGAGAAGTAGTCAGAGAAATGCCCCAGATCATGAAACCAACCAACACTTTATGCAAGCATTGCCAACAAGGAAAGCAAACAAAGACCAGGTTCAAATCAAAGGAATATTCAACAACAAGACCACTGGAAATTGTGCATACCGATCTATTTGGACCAACTATAACAAAGGGCTTAAAAGGCGAGAAATACTTTATGTTCTTAGTTGATGATTATACAAGAATGACTGTAGTTTTCTTTCTTAAGAATAAGTCAGAAGCTTTTGAAAACTTCAAGATCTACAAGGAAATGGTTGAAAATGAAATGGATTCAAAAATAAAATGCTTAATATCTAATAATGGAGGAGATTTCACCTCAAAGGAATTTATGGACTACTGTAGAAATCATGTAATAAAAAGACAATTCTTCGTTGTTAGGACAACTCAATAGAATGGATTTTTTGAAAGAAAGAATGAGACAGTACAAGAAATGGCTCGAACAATGCTAATGGATTCAAAATTGATAGATATTTTTTGGACATAGTCAGTACATACATCAATTCACATTCAAAACAGAGTGATGCTTAGAAACAACACTGGAAAAAATCCTTACGAACTATGGAAAGGAAGACCAACAAATGTAAAGCACTTCAAAGTTTTTGGAAGCAAATGCTATACCAAAAGAGAATATGGCGGAATGGGAAATTTTGAATCTTGCATGGACAAATGAGTACTTGTTGGTTACTCAAGTAAAAGGAAACCATACAAGTGTTACAATCTAAGATTGAACAAAGTTGTGGAAAGCATCACTGTGACAATTGATGAAACAGGAAGACTAGAATCAAAGGAAGAAGAAAATGAATCAATGAAACAACCCTTAGAGGAAGAAGCAAAAGACGAAAAACAAGTAGAAGAGGAAGATGAAAAGAATCCGACATAAGTAGAAGAGCAAGTTCAACAAGTGCCTCCAAAGACGCCCAGTGAACGAGTACAGAAGAATCATCCTTCAGAACATATTATCAGAAACACAGATGCAGGAGTTGAGATTAGAAGAAAACTATGTTCACCAGAACAAACAGACCTAGCACTCTCATCTACAATTGAACCAAATTGTTTTGAAGAAGCCAACAAGGATGAATTTTGGAAAAAGGCCATGGATGAAGAATTGGATCAAATAGAGAAAAATGACACTTGGGAACTGGTTCCAAGACCAAAGAATAAGAATGTGATTAGCACAAATGTTGGAAATATTGTCATTGATGTCAACAGTCGAAGTGATGATTTATTGTTAAATGACAGATGAGATTTTCATTGATGTCAACAGGTATATCAGTCAGCCAAAGATGTCAAACTGTGTGGAGAGATAGACAACACAAGCTCAGGAGGAGGAGTGAACAACAATAGCAAATTATATGAAGATCAAATTTTAGAAGTACAGAAGTATTTCGTGTTTATTGTTGATCATGATAGGATCAACAATCCAATAATAAAATCTCAGGAGGGTTAGCGAATGAGGATCAAAGATCAGTAGGAAGAACTGCATTGCATATGTATCGTCGGGTTCCTTGGAAATATTAAGAAGTCGACCATTGCACATGAAACTGTGAGAAGGCACAACAACCGTCTGATCTAATCGACGAAATCCACCTCGAGAGTTTTGACATGTTGCGTGTCTCAAAGTCCAAACAAACGAAGTCCCAAAATACCGACAATCGTTATATTTGAAGGATCGTTTCAGGAGTGTTCTCAATCGTTGATTTGACTCCGCATGATAAATATGAAAGACAGGATAATCGAGAATTTGATTATGTGAAATCTTGTCAAATGTTAGATCAAACCCAATTCCCATCAGTTGTTGGATCGTGTTAATGTGGAAGGATAAGAGAGGTAAAGGGGTTGTGAGCTCGGAATATTCGAAGACCCGTCAGCCGTCGGATCAAACTCGTGTTCCTGTTAGACCGTTAGATCAGAGATAAGTTGCATGATGATTAACTGTGAGTTTCTTTGGAACTTTGGAATCGAAGGATTTGGAGTGTCGAGGAGTCAAGGATCTCAAACTCACGAAGTCTGAAATACCAAAGTTATCCTAGCTTTCAATTGGAAGGCGAGCACGTGGCACAATATTAATGAATTTGAGAATTCGGAGATTGCGAGTTGAGAGAATGAAGCATGCCTCTTGAAATACCAAAATGCAAATTCGTGATCCAATCCAGACCATTGGATCGAGAGAGAATCCTGGTCATTGAGCCAGAGGACACATGGCGTTGGTTCAACACTTCGCTGACTAGAAAGTCAAATACTAGAAGTGATAACCTTCCAAATAGCGAAACGCGAAATCACGATAGAATCGTGGGCCATCGGATCTTGAAAGTGTTGGAGGGCTGTTGGATTTGAACCAAGGCAAAATGACACAGCAGACCACATCATCAAGACACGTTGACAGACCACGTTAGCTAAGGAAATGTGGCACAATAAGACACTGACAAGTCAAAAGTTGATATAGCATTTCAGGTACGTGAAAATCATGAATATGAATGACACATGGTAGCTAATAGGATTGTGACACATCATCAAGTGATGTAAGCATTTACATCATCCTTGGGAGTCTCACTTTGGAGTTTTTCATTGTAAGAAAAAATTCATGTCCAAAAGTATCGAATGTCGAAACTCCAAAAGGGACATGCGTCAGGTGATTTATAGTCACTGGGAGTTGAACTGTTGGAGGTCACGAAGATTCGAAGGAAAAATGTCGAAATCCCGACAGCCACACATCTCAACGCTTGATTAAGACACAACCGTTCGATTAAGGAAAGAAGGGATTGTATTAAGGTTTAAGATGGACCATTTATCTCTTCCATGGAAGAGACATGAACCGTCTGATCATATCGGCGATATCGCAACCAAGAGTTTTGTAAGGAGTAGTGTCTCCAAGACTCGATGGTCAAAGCGCAGAAATCCCCACAGCCATCCATCGCATCGCATGATCAATTCATGACCATCAGATTCAGCAGATTAAGGATGAGTGCTAGGTATAAAGTAGACCGTAGATCTATCTCTGCGAAATAAATATGAGTTGTCCGATAATTTCGGTGATTTCGTGATCATGAGTTTAGTAAAGTGTGAATTCACAAAGACTCGAATGTCTAAATGTTGAAACCTCGTCATTCGTCTATCTCATCAGGAGGATGAATCGTGGGCGTTGAACTGAGAAGTGCTCAAACGTTCATTTGGTCTAAATTGCCTTAAGTGTGAGGTCACCTCCATTGGTCATATGCTATGAGATTTTTACAGGGATCTCACTATAGTTGCTTAAGCCTGTGGTTCTGTGATGCACGGTTATATGAAATGGTTTGAATGAAGCGCCTTCACAAAATCTGGTCTCTGTAAATATAACAGATATTAGGGATCGAGTATAAAGGATTAAATTGATCCATGTCAGTGATCAATTTATGGAAATCCTTCACTGTAAAAATGATAAAACAATGATTATAATTAAGTTAATCGAAGAGGCGAGATGATCGAATATGGTTTGTTGGTGAGCCGAGAATGCAAAAGAAACAAGAGTACAATCTAATGAGTTGATCCATGTTTGTGATCAACTCATCACAAAATGAACCAATATACACTCATGATTAAAAGAGAATAAATCATGAAAATATGAATAAAGAATAAAAAGGAAAAATAATATTAATTAAAATTTAATTATCATTTTAAATGAAAAGGTACAGTGGTTCAAATAAAGGGACACGATGTTTTAAAATTTCACACATGTTTGAAGATTATATAAACGAGAAAAAGTGGTGAGAAGAATGTGTCTCTGTGGTTCATATTAGAAGATAAAAAATAGGAGCAGAGTCCAAGATGAAGAAATGTTCGTTTTAAGGTGTCTGTCAATGTCTTATTGAAAATCAAGAACAAAAGAAGACATAGCAACATTTATGTGATCCAGTACTTGATACAGAAGACCATATAAGAAGAGGTTGCAGTAGACAAGTAGAAAGTATAGCAATGGATACATGAGTCAAATTCGATGAAGAGAAAAAGAGATTGAATTGCATTATAAACTAAGGGTGGTTGGGTGGTGCAAGGGCAGATTGGAGCCTGCAGGGGAGTTGGTGCTTCCTTGTTAGTTGTAGCTGACTAAATAGGGGGTCGAAGCCTCTTACTAGTTGGTGCTGGTGAATAGAGGGAGTTGGTGCTTCCTTGTCAGTTGTAGCTGACTAAACAGGGGGTTGAAGCTTCCTACCAGTTGTTGCTGGTGAATGAGGGTGTGGGTGCATCCTTCTAGTTGTAGTTGGTAAATGGGGTGTGGCAACATCCTTTTATTTGTAGCTGAAGAAACTTGGGGAATGTCTCTCCATCAAGTTGTATCTTGAAAACAGTTTTGTAAAAGAACGTTTTATTAACGAGAAAAGAGTTGGTCGTTTTCCCTGTTGGAATAAATTGAATGAAGATGGACAAGTTACAAGGAACAAAGCTAGATTGGTATGTAAATGATATGCACAGGCTGAAGGAATCGACTTTGAAGAGACATTTTCCCCAGTTGCCAGAATGGAAGCAATCTGTTTTCTTTTAGCTTATGCATGCTCCAAAAATATTAAAATGTATCAAATGGACATAAAATCATCTTTTATGAATGGGGAACTTGAAGAAGAAGTCTACATTGAACAACCAAAAGGATTTCAGTTGTCAGAAAACATAGATTATGTGTGTAAATTAAAGAAGGCCTTGTATGGTCTAAAACATGATCCTAGAGCATGGTACTCTAGACTGGATAAGTATCTGTAGCAGGTAGGGTTCAGAAAAGGAAGTGCAGACAACAATCTCTACATCAAGGTAAGTCAAGGTAATATTTTATTAATTGAAATTTATGTTGATGATATTATTTTTGGTAGTGATGATGACAGGTTAAGCCAGAAATTTGCAAAATATATGCACAATGAATTTGAAATTTCGTTACTTGGAGAACTATCCTTGTTTATGGGACTTCAGATACGCCAAAGCAACCAAGGAATTTTTATTTCTCCAACCAAGTATATCAGAAAAATGCTAAAAAGGTTCGGTATGGAAGATTGAAAAATAGTTATCAATCCCATGCAAACTAGTTGCAAGTTGAGCAAAGATGATGATTCAAAGTCTAAATATCAGAGGCAATACAAGTCAATGATTGGCATCCTACTATATATGAAATCATCCAAACCATATGTAATGTAGGCAGTTGGACAGGTGGCACGATTTCAAGAAAGACCAAAGGAATCACATGTATTATTAGTGAAGAGGATTTTCAAATATCTCAAAGGAACATAAGAGTTTGGATTATGGTATCCAAAAGGAAAGGATATATCACTTATTGCCTACACAGATGTAGATTGGGTAGGTTGTATCGATGACCGACAAAGAACCAGTGGAGCATCATTCTACTTGGGTGAGTGTTTAGTATCATGGATAAGAAAGAAACAATCATTGGTATCCTTATTTATAGGTGAGGCAGAGTACATTGCAGCAGCATCATGTTGTACACAGGTTCTTTGGATGAAAACAAATCTGACAGATATACAGGTTGAGTCTGATGAGACCATTCCAATCTATTGTGATAATACAAGCACCATCAGTATCTCAAATAATCCGGTGATGAACTCCAAGACGAAGCACATTCCAATAAAGTATAACTTTTTACGGGAACAGGTTGCAGAAAAGAACATCAGAGTTGAGTATGTGGGCACACAAGAACAAGTGGAAGACATCTTTACAAAACCACTTCCATGGGAAGCATTTGAGTATCTTCGCTAGAGACTCAGAGTTATTTCTACTCCAAAATGAATTCTTTTGAATGCTTATCTTATATGTCTTAGATGTACATGAGGAAGCACCATAAGAAGAAAGTTCAGTCAGGGGGAGCAACCCTGGATGGAAATATACCTTTTCCATTGATGACAAAGGGGGGGAGATTTATCAGATGCAGAGGACAAAGGCATGGTTCCAAGGGCAGAATATTTATCAAATGCATATGATAGAGGCATGGTTCCAAGGGCAGAATATTTATCAAATGCATATGATAGAGGCATGTTTCCAGGGGGAGCATGAGTGATATGACTTCAGTATTGCATCATAGTGTTGCCATCAATGCCAAAGGGGGAGATTGTTGATTAAGGTTGGTTGTCATTGATGTCAACCCTTGAAGAAATCCCCGTAGCAGGACCCAATATTGTTTGATGTAAATATGACTCATTATTGTCTTTTCATGGTTGATAATAAATAGAAATGGATGAACTCCAAAGTGGTCCCCTTATGGTGAAATCCCTCACGGGAAGACGCTTTGCGGATTTAGTTATCCTAGAAGTATGGTTAGAGAACCCATGCTTATTTGTGGAATAATGAGATGAAGGTCAGTGAATTTTTCT
>ML787660.1:230568-243634 GCA_009831015.1 Picea engelmannii | reverse complement strand
AGGTAACCAAAGGATATATAAGCTGAATTTATGAGGGAAAATGAAGAAAAGAAGGTCGGAATTCAAGGAAGGATAAATTCTTTTGATGATGCTTTCTAAGGTATGTTATTTATAGGTCATATCACCATTTTTGCAATAACATTTTTTATAGAATGATTTAGACCTTGATATTTCTACGACACCGAGGAAACATATCCAAGTATCTGTGGTAAACAATTCATTTTTTGGGTCATTGTATTTTTGGAGTTACACTCCGTGGAAAATAGGGTTTGTGGCTAGTCCCGAAACTAGTCAAAACCAGGTGTTTTGGGTAAAAATGTCATAAATTATTCACAACAGATCAAAATTATGTAAGACCAAATGTGTTGGTTATATTACCATATTTAGTATTATGTGTAACATTTTCATATTGATTCAAAAAATATTCCATGCGGGGAACTCTCTACAAGGTCGCTCTCTAGAATAAGCCAAAATTCAGCAAGGTATGCCATTTTTACTATAACTACTTTTATGAGAGGTTCCAAGTAGTTACACCTGGATGAATTAAATGAAACACACTGAAGAACATTGTGTATCAGTTTCAAATATTTAATCATTACAGGTAAAAAGTTATGATTATTTCAAGTTAGGGTTGTTGACTAATCCAAAACTAGTCATGTGAGACTAAAAAAAAGTTTGATGTAAATGATAGTCTCTTGTTGTTTAAAGTTAAGGAAGGTTTGAAAGTATGTGATCATATACACCAGGTTTATTACATAGTTATAAATCATATTTGGATGATGAAATTGATGAGGGCTTTTGGTTGAGGTACAAGTTTTGTACATAGTTGAGACAAGTAGTTGATGAGTTGGCACATACATGAGGTGTATAGTTGATGATGTTGGTACATATTTATGAGTCATAGTTGATGAGTAGTTGACACATAATTGGTACATACTAGGTACATGGTTGGTTGCACTTTTTTATGGTACAGGTTGATTACAGACTGTTTGGTAAAGGTTGGTGCATGGTTGATGCACTTGTTTATGGTACAAGTTGGTGCATGGTTGATGCACTTGTTTATGGTACAGGTTGATTACAGGTTGAGGTATAGGTTGATGCATGGTTAAAGTTTATTGGTACATGTTTACAGTGGTATATCTCACAGTGATAGTGTAATAGTGGTTCCATCATTCTACTTCTACTTCAGGGCGGTTGGATGGGGAAAGGACAGGTGGTTGTAGCCACCTTCCGGTTGTATCCACAAAAAATAGGGGGTTGTAGCCTC
The DNA here is from genome assembly GCA_009831015.1 of Picea engelmannii. Classification (NCBI taxonomy): domain Eukaryota; kingdom Viridiplantae; phylum Streptophyta; class Pinopsida; order Pinales; family Pinaceae; genus Picea; species Picea engelmannii. The sequence goes on along the minus strand of ML787660.1, from coordinate 242,367 downwards.
CTTCTGGTTGTAGCCAGAGAATTGGGGAGTTGGAGCTTCCCTCAAGTTGTAGCTTGAGAAACTAGGGTGTTGGAGTCTCCTTCCAGTTGCAGATGGAAAAGAAAGGAAGTTGGTGCTTCCAATGAATGTAATTATTAAAAGACATATAAGAAAAAACATTTTGTGGTTTTCCCCCAATTTGGGTTTCCACGTAAAACACTGGTGTACTATGTATGTGTGTGATTGTTCATTTCTTATTGCTCATTATTGGATAATAATTCTACATTGATATAACACTTGGATTATTTGAAGAAAAATGATTATAATTACGCTATTACTAATTCACACCCCCTATCAGTAATCCAACAGTTATATGATCTGTAGATTTGTTTCTTATAATCCTCTTGTTCAATATTCATATTTACTAGAAGTCTCCAACCCGGATGGCTCAGAAATGTGGAGAAAGTCTCCCTAAAGTGGAGTAATATTATTCTTCTATCATATGAATTCTGACATCTTCCTCTACATTATTTTCCTAAAGTATGTCATCCTTTTCATCCTCTTCTTGGATTCTAATATCTTTCTCTTTTCCTATAGATTGATCATGATTTTGCAATGCTCCAAATCTTGCGAGTATGATTTCTAGGACCTGGTTTTCATTCACCTGTTCTTCTTGTTTTTCATTTCTTCTCCAAACCTTCATATATATGATATATTCCTTTTTGCCTATAGATTTGTCCTAAAAATGTACTACTGTAAATCCTGAAAGTATGACTTCCAGGTGTTCTTCATCCATTTTTTCTTCATTTACCTATTCTTGTTTTATTTTCCAAACCTTCTTATACCTAACATCATTGTTCTCTTTCATGGAAGTCTCCATCACGCTTCTACAATCGTGTGCTATATGTCCATATTTTTGGTACCTGTAGCATTGAATATTGTGTGAGTACACATAAACATTTCTTGCTTGACCATTTCTTCCATAATATTTGAAATCTACAACTTTATGTCCAAGGTTATTACAAATAAAAAGATAACCATAAAATAAATTTCGATACCTGGGAGTGAATGATCTTCTTTATGTTGCGGTCCTTCTCAACTCATGCCTTGGTTGATCACAATATTCACTTTTGTTGTCCCCCTCAAACTAATTGAAGCTTCTTTGATACTTGAAAGTGGAGGGTATTCTTTCATATCAGTCTCTTTTGTAATCTTCTTCTTGAGTCTTCTTCATTTCTGTAATGTTCTTCTTTGAGGGCTTACATTCTTCTTTCTTGATAGGGTCTTTAATGACTTCTACATAAATCTTATACTTCTCTTCATTCTTCCTTTCTAGTAACCTGTAACTTTCCTAATCATGTTTCTTTACTGATGATGTGGAGATTTCTCTTTCTTTAGTGTTCGGATTGATCTTGATAACTTCAACTATTAATGTGACAACTTCTTCTTCAATCTTTTCACAATCTTCTTCTTTCCATTGGATTACTAAGAGGGGGGGTGAATTAGTGATAGAGAAATTTAAACCTTTTTAACCATATAATCCAAGTGTTATATCAATGTAGCATTATCATCCAATAATTGCAGATTAAATAAGCAATGAACAAATGGACAATCATACAAATACACAATACACTAGTGTTTTATGTGGAAACCCAAAGTGGGAGAAAACCACATAATGCTTTTTCTTATATGTCTTGAAGAATTACATTCATTGGAAGCACCAACTTCCTTTGTTTTCCAGCTGCAATTGGAAGGAGGCTCCAACCCCCTAGTTTCTTAGGATACAACTTGAGGGAAGCTCCAACTCCCCACTTCTTTGGCTACAACCAGAAGGAGGCTACAACCCCCTAAGTTCTTCGACTACAACTGGAAGGTGGCTACAACCACCTTTCCTTGCCCCGTCCAACCACCATGACGTATAAGTAGAATGATGGAACCACTGTCACACTATCACTTTGAGATATACTATTATAAACGTGTACCAATAAACCTGCACCAAACAACCTGTACCAATAAACTTGAACCATGCATAATCCATGCATCAACCTGTAATCAACATGTACCATAAACAAGTGCATCAACCATGCACCAACCTGTACCAAACAATCTGTAATCAACTTGTACCATAAACAAGGGCATCCAACCATGTACCAAGTATGTACCAATCATTTATCAACTACTCATCAACTATGAATCATCAAGATGTACCATCATCAACAACTATACACCTCATGTATGTGCAAACTCATCAACTACTTGTCTCAACCATGTACCCAACATGTACCTCAACCAAAATCCCTCATCAATTTCATCATCCAAATATGATTTGTAACTCTGTAATAGACCCTGTGTATATGATCACATACCTACAAACCTTCCTTAACTTTAACAAAAAGAGACTATAATTTTGATCAAACTTTTCTTTAGTCTCACATGACTAGTTTTGGATTAGTCAACAACCCTAACTTGAAATAATCATAACTATGTACCTGTAATGAATAAAGATCTAAAAATAGTACAAAATGTTCTTCAGTGTGTTTTATGCAATTACTCCAGGTGTCACTACTTGGAACCTCTCATAAAAGAGTTATAGAAAAAATGGCATACCTTGTTGAATTATGGCTTATTCTAGAGAGCGAACTTGTAGAGCGTTCCCCACACAAAATATTTGTTGTATGGATATGAAATTTTTACACAGAATAATACAAACTATAATCTAACCAAAACATTTGGTCTTACTTAATTTGGATCTATTATGAAGCATTTATGACGTTTTTACCAGAAACACTTGTTTTAGACTAGTTTTGGGACTAGCCACAAACCCTATTTTCCACGGAGTGGAACTCCAAAACTACAACGACCCACAAGATGAAATTCATACCAAAGATACTTGGAAATATTTTCTCAATGACCTATCAATTTCACAGTCTGAATCATTCTAGAAAAAAAGTTATGGTGAAAATGGTGAGATGACCTATAAATAACATACCTTAGAAAGCATCATCAAAAGAATTTATCCTCCCTTGAATTTCGGCCTTCTTTACTTCACCTTCTCTGTGAAATTTGGCTTAGATATCCTTTGGTTACCTCAGTCACCTATAGATATTCAATATTCTCAAGTGTGATATAAAATGAGAGAGCCTTGCCTCTTATTTATACTTTCATGTAGCTTCCTCAAGGGGTTACCTTTTAACCATCTTAACCCACTTTCCTTATTTTAGGGTTAACCAACTTCTAACCACTTGTCCAATTAGTAATTTATCCATTAAATTTATTATTTAAATAATTTATTTTGTATCCACTTTGACTTATAGTACACTCATCACTTCACTTTACCTCAAGGGGTTACCTTCTAACCCATCTTAAACCACTTTCCTTATTTTAGGGCTAACCCACTTCTTACCACTTGTCAACTTAGTAATTTGTCCATTAACTTTATTATTTAAATAATTTATTTTGTATTCACTTTGAATTATAGTACACTTATCACTTCACTTTATTAATTACCTTCTAAAAATATCTTAAAACACTTTGACTACTTTGACCTTTTAGGGCTTCTAGATGACTCATGAGGGTTCTTGAACTTCACATGGCCATAACTCTCTAACCATGAGGATTTATGTGACGTTCCACATACCAATGGAAATGGAATGACATGTACTATCCATATAGAATAGTATTTCCTGCAAATATATCAAAACTCATACCGTTATCCATCAAACAAACTTGGGTCCATTACCCAAACCTGGGTTCTCCAACTTCCTTCAAGTGTTGACATCAATGACAACCAACCTTAATCAACAATCTCCCCCTTTGGCATTGATGGAAACACTGTGATGCAATACTGAAATCATGTCATGCAATACTGAAGTTATATCGCTCATGCTCCCCCTGGAACCATGCCTATGTCCTCTGCATCTGATAAATCTCTCCCCCTTTGTCATCAATGGAAAAGGTATTTTTGCATCCAGGGCTTCTCTCCGTAACTGAAATGCCCTCTTTATGGTGCTTCCTCATGTACATCTAAGAAATATAAGATAAGCATTCAAAAACATTCATTTTTTAGTAGAAATAACTCCGAGTCTCTAGCGAAGATACTCAAAGGCTTCCCGTGGAAGTGGTTTTGTAAAGATGTCTACCACTTGTTATTTTGTTCCCACATACTCAACTCTGATGTTCTTTTCTGCAACCTATTGTCGTAGAAAGTGATACTTGATTGGAATTTGCTTCGTCTTGGAGTGCATAAGAGGGTTATTTGAGATATTGATGGTGCTTGTATTATCACAGAAGATTGGAATGGGCTCATCATACTCAACCTGTATATTTGTCATAGCTTGTTTCATCCAAAGAGCTTGTGTACAACATGTTGCTACTATAATATACTCTGCCTCGGCTGTAGATAAATATAGTGATGATTTTTTATTGCTTAGCCATGATACTAAACACTCACCCAAGTAGAACGTTGCTCCACTGGTGCTTCTTCAGTCATCAATACAACCTGCCCAATATGCATCTATGTAGGCAATAAGTGATAGTTCCTTTCCTTTTGGATACCATAATCCAAACTATTATGTTCCTTTGAGATATCTGAAAATCCTCTTTACTGCTAATACATGTGATTCCTTTGGTGTTGCTTGAAATTGTGCCACTTTTCCAACTTCTTGCATTACATCTGGTCTGGATGTTGTCACATATAGTAGGCTACCAATGATTGACCTGTATTACCTCTGATTTGTAGACTTTGAATCATCATCTTTTCTTAACTTGAAACTGGTTTTCATGGGAGTGATAACTGGTTTTCAATTTTCCATTCTGAACCTCTTTAGCATTTCTCTGATATACTTGGTTTGAGAAATAAAAATTCCTTGGTTGCCTTGACGTATCTGAAGTCCCAGAAAGAAGTATAGTTCTCCAAGTAATGACATTTCAAATTCATTCTACATATCCTTTTCAAATTTCTGGCTTAACCTGTCATCATCACTACCGAAAATAATATCATCAACATAAACTTCAATTAATAAAATACTATCTTGACTTACCTTGATGTAGAGGTTGATGTCTATACTTCCCTTTTTGAACCCTGCCTATTGTAGATATTTATCCAGTATAGAGTACCATGCTCTAGGAGACTATTTTAGACCATACAAGGCCTTCTTTATTTTACACACATAATCTGCGTTCTCTGACAAATGAAATCCTTCTGGTTGTTCAATGTAGAATTCTTCTTCAATTTCCCCATTCAGAAAAGATGATTTTACGTCCATCTGATACACTTTAATATTTTTGGAGCATGCATAAGCTAAAAGCAATCGGATTGCTTCCATTCTGGAAACTGGGGCAAATGTCTCTCCAAAGTCAATTCCTTCAACCTGTGCATTTCATTTACATACCAATCTAGCTTTGTTCCTTGTAACTGTCCATCTTCATTCAATTTATTCCTATATACCCACTTTGTGTCAATCACATTCTTATCCTTTGGTCTTGGAACCAATTCCCAAGTGTCATTTTTCTCTATTTGATCCAGTTCTTCATCCATGGCCTTATTCCAAAATCCATCCTTGCTGGCCTCTTCAAAATAGGTTGGTTCAATCGTAGATGTGAGTGCTAGGTGCGTTTGTTCTGGTGAACACATTCTTCTTCTAGTCTCAACTCCCGCGTCTTTGTTTCTGATAATCTAATCTGAAGGATGATTCTTTTGTACTCGTCTGCTAGGTGTCTTTGAAGTCACTTTTTGAACTTTCTCTTCTGCTTCTGTCAGATCCTCTTCATCGTCCCCTTCTTTTTCATCTTTTATTTCTTATTTGTAAATCTATTCCATTGATTCATTTTCTTATTCCTTTAATTCTCGTCTACCTATTTCATCAATTGTTACGTTGATGCTTTCCACAACTTTGTTCAATCTCAGGTTGTAACACTTGTATGCTTTCCTTGTACTTGAGTAACCAAAAAGTAGTCCCTTGTCCACATGAGAGTCAAACTTTCTCATTCTGCCATCTTCTATTTTGATGTACCATTTTCTTCCAAGAACTCTGAAGTGCTTTACATTTGTTGGTCTTCCTTTCCATAACTCGTATGGAGTTTTGTTAATGTTGTTTCTGAGCATTACTCTGTTTTGAATTTGAAATGTTGTATGCACTGCCTATGTCCAAAAAATATCTATCAATTTGGAATCCATTAGCATTGTTCGAGTCATTTCATGTATTGTCCTGCTCTTTCTTTCAAAAACTCCATTCTGTTGAGGTTTCCTAGCAACGAAGAATTGCCTTTTTATTCCAGGATTGCTGCAGTAGTCCATAAATTCATTTGAAGTGAACTCTCCTCCATTATTAGATCTCAAGCATTTGATTTTTGAATCCATTTCATTTTCAACAATTTCCTTGTAGATCTTGAAGTTTTCAAAAGCTTCTCACTTATTCTTGAGAAAGAAAACTGCAGTCATTATTGTATAATCATCAACTAATAACATAAAGTATTTATCCCCTTTTAAATCCTTTGTTGTAGTTGGTCCAACTAGATCAGTATGCACAATTTCCAGTGGTCTCGTCGTTGAATATTCCTTTGATTTGAACTTGGTCTTTGTTTTCTTTCCTTGTTGACAATGCTTGCATAAATTGTTGGTTGGTTTCATGATCTGGGGCATTTCTCTTACTGCTTCTCTTTTGTTGAATTTGACAAGGTTATCAAACTGTATGTGACCCATTCTTTTGTTCCATAGCCAACTTTCATCTTCCTTTCCTAGAAAACACTTTTCATTTCCAATTTCACTTAACACATATATGTTTCTTGAAGTTCTCGCAGTTATAGCAATCAATTTTTCTGAACCTTCTTTTCTTATATCGCACTTTTTTGAATCGAAAGTAACTTTTTGACCTTGGTCACACATTTGACTCACACTTAGAATATTATGTTTCATATCTTCTACTAGTAGAACATTTTCTTCCTTTGTATTCTTGTTCCCAATTCTGATTGTGCCTTTTCCAATGATTTTAGTTCAATCATCATTTCCGAAGGAGACTGATCCATCTCTTTCCTTTCTTAATGTAAAAAAATTGTCTCTGTCACCTGTCATGTGTTTTGAACAACCACTGTCAACATACCAACCATGTTTCTTTTTCTTATCTTGTAGAGTGGGTGTGCATTATTCATTGATGTACTGATTCTTCTTTCTTATCCATGTCCTTTTCTGAGGTTCATGTCTGTGACTGTTGTTCTATTGTGGTTTTCTAGGAGGGATTGTCATTCTGCAATATTTGGCAATGTGTCCAAAGTTGTTACACTTGTAGCATTCCACTTCAGTGCTCAATGATTCAAACTTGTTGTAACTTATTTGTGTTTCACTAGGACTTCTTGGTTAACCTTTTTGTGTATGACTTTCAAAGTTGTTTATTTTCCCGTTGTTACCTCTGCAATTCACAGCTTTATGTACAAAATTATTACTTGCATAACATAAACCAAAAAAGATAGTTTGATACCTGGGAGTTGAAGATCTTCTGAAAGGAGGTTCTCTTATGAATCCTTCTTCTTCCTGAGACCTATTTGTTTCTTCCGATTGTTGATTCTGAAGTTTGAATCTTCTTGATGGAGGAGTATCCCTGTAATTTTCTCTGCAGGCTTTCCTATCCCCTTTGATTGTTTCTACATAGTTTTTTTGAATATGTTTCTTGTTATGTTGTTTTGGAGCTTGATCCCTTTTCTGTCTGATTGTATCCAAGTTTAGACTTGTCATGATTAGGCCTTTGACTACTGATAATTTCATTCAAAACTTTTGAGTTGTTCTGCATATTTTTCTTTTGAGGATCCTTTCTTAATGTGACAATCTCTGCTTCCAAATTTTCAATGATCCCGTCTCTTCCTTCCCAATTTTCTTTGAGTGCTTCTTCAATTCTTTTATCTTCTTCAATTTGAACCTTCAAATTTGTGATCATTTGTTCTAATTCCTAAGTGTCTTCTGATAACTTCTATGGAACTCATCAATTCCTCTCAGTAGTCAACTTATGCATCTTCAATTTCTTCTTCGACTTCTTCATATTCTTCTTCAAATTCTTCATATTCTTCTTCGAAGTATTCTTTATCAGAGTCTTCTACTGCTGTGAATAGAACTCTTTCTGTCTCATTGTCACTGACTTCATCTTCATCTGATGATGAGATGTCTTCTTTGGTGCATAATTTTTTCTTGAAAACTTTCTTTCTGGTTCTTTTGCCTTTGCTTTTGAGTAACCTTAATCATTTATTTTTTTCTTATGAGGACATTTGTTAGAAAAATGACCAATACCATCACAATTAAAACAAATTAAAGGAAACTTACCTCTATACCTACCATTGGTTCCCTTGTTCAGTCTTTTGACAAAGTTGGCCACTTCTTCATCATCTTCCGAGACATCACTATTGCTGCTATGTTCTTTTTCTTGTTGCTTTCCCTTTTTCTTTGATCTTTTGGATGCTTTGAAGCCTGCTTCTTTTACATCTGGATTTTCCTATTTAGTTCTCATTTCATATGCTGTGAAAATTCCATGTAGTTCATCCATGCTTATTTATTTTAGATATGTTCTTTCTTCAAGTGTTGATATCTTAGGATCAAATATCATAGGAAGATATCTTAGTACCTTTTGAACAATTACAGATTCTTCAATTTCTTATCCCAATCCTATGATTTCATTTATTGTTTCATCGAATCGTAAGAAGTAAGTTGCAATATTCTCATATTCCTTCATTTTTAGTTGTTCGAACTGACCTTTGTAAGTTTGAAGCTTTGTTGCTTTGAATTTTGAATCTCCTTCATAAATATTTCGAAGTTTGTCCCAAATCTCTTTAGCAGATTTACAATGTGAAACTTTGGTGAATACCGTTTCACCAAGACCATTCATAAGTGAATTTGTGGCTTTGGAATCATTTTGACTGAGTTTCACTACTTTGTCATTTGTTGGTGGAATTGTTGGTACTGTGTATCCATCTACAATTGATTACCAAATTCCAAATCTCTGTGCATGTATATATGTCTTCATTCTTATGCTCCAAAATGAATGCTTCTGTCCATCAAACTGTGGTATTCCATTTTTATACAAGTTGTTGCTCTCCATGATCTACCTTTCAGTGGTTAAATTGATTTTCGAAGGAACCCGCTCTGATACCAATTGTTGGATTACTGAGAGGGGGGGTGAATCAGTAATAGAGTAATTTAAACCTTTTTAACCATATAATCCAAGTGTTATATCAATGTAGCATTATCATCCAACAACTGCAAAGTAAACAAGAAATGAAAAAATGAACAATCATACACATACACAGTACACTAGCGTTTTACTTGGAAACCCAAAGCGGGAGAAAACCACATAATTATTTTTCTTATATGTCCTGAAGAATTACATTCATTGGAAGCACCAACTTCCTTTGTTTTCCAGCTGCAACTAGAAGGAGGCTCCAACCCCCTAGTTTCTCAGGCTACAACCTGAGGGAAGCTCCAACTCTCCAATTCTCTGGCTACAACTAGAAGGAGGGTACAACCCCCTAAGTTCTTCAACTACAACCAGAAGGTGGCTACAACAACCTGTCATTTCCATGTCCAACTGCCCTGACGTATAAGTAGAATGATGAAACCACTGTCACACTATCACTTTGAGATATGCTGCTGTAAACCTGTACCAATAAACCTGCACCAAACAACCTGTACCAATAAACCTAAACCATGCATCAACCATGCATCAACGTGTACCTCAACCTATAATCAACCTGTACCATAAACAAGTGCATCAACAGTGCACCAACCTGTACCAAACAACCTGTAATCAACCTATATCATAAACAAGTGCATCCAACCATGTACCAAGTGTGTACCAATCATGTATCAACTACTCATCAACTATGACTCATCAATATGTACCAACATCATCAACTATACACCTCATGTATGTGCCAAATCATCAACTACTTGTCTCAACCATGTACCCAACATGTACCTCAACCAAAATCCCTAATCAATTTCATCATCCAAATCTGATTTGTAACTCTATAATAGACCTGATGTATATGATCACAGACCTGCAAACCTTCCTTAACTTTAACAACAAGAGACTATCATTTTCATCAAACTTTTCTTTAGTCTCACATGACTAGTTTTGGATTAGTCAACAACCCTAACTTGAAATAATCATAACTATGTACATGTAATGAATAAAGATCAATAAATAGTACACATAGTTCTTCAGTTTGTTTTATGCAATTAATCCAGGTTTCACTACTTGGAACCTCTCAGAAAATGAGTTATAGCAAAAATGGCATACCTTGTTGAATTTTGGCTTATTCTAGAGAGAGAACTTGTAGAGTGTGCCCTGCATAGAATATTTGTTGTATGGATCTGAAAATTTTACAAAAAATAATAGAGACTGTACTCTAACCAACACATTTTGTCTTACTTAATTAGGATCTATTATGAAGAAATTATGATGTTTTTACCTGAAACACATGTTTTAGACTAGTTTCGGGACTAACCACAAACCCTATTTTCCACGGAGTGTAACTTAAAAAATAAAATGAACCACAAGCTGAAATTATTAACACAGCTACTTGGAAATGTTTTCTCAATGGCATATCAATTTCATGGTCTGAATCATTCTAGAAAAAAAGTTATTGCGAAAATGGTAAGATGACCTGTAAATTACATACCTTAGAAAATTTCATCAAAAGAATTTATCCTCCCTTGAATTTCGACCTTCTTTACTTCACCTTCTCTCTGAAATTATTCTTAGATATACCTTGGTTACCTCAGTCACCTGTATATGTTCAATATTCTCAAGTGTGATATAAAATGAGAGAGCCTTGCCTCTTATTTATACTTTCATGTAGCTTCCTCAAGGGGTTACCTTTTAACAATCTTAACCCACTTTCCTTATTTTAGGGTTAACCAACTTCTAACCACTTGTCCAATTAGTAATTTATCCATTAAATTTATTATTTAAATAATTTATTTTGTATCCACTTTGAATTATAGTACACTCATCACTTCACTTCACCTCAAGGGGTTACCTTCTAACCATCTTAAACCACTTTCCTTATTTTAGGGCTAACCCACTTCTAACCACTTGTCAACTTAGTAATTTCTCCATTAAATTTATTATTTAAATAATTTATTTTGTATTCACTTTGAATTATAGTACACTCATCACTTCACTTTATTATTTACCTTCTAAAAATCTCTTAAACCACTTTGACTACTTTGACCTTTTGGGGCTTCTAGACTCCTGAGGGTTCTCCAACTTCACATGGCCATAATTCTCTAACCATGAGGAGTTATGTGACATTMAACATACCACTAGAAATGGAATGACATGTAATATCCATATAGAATAGTATTACTTTCAAATATATCAAAACTCATACTGTTATCCATCAAACAAACTTGGGTCCATTACCCAAACCTGAGTTCTCCAACTTCCTTCAAGGGTTGACATCAATCAAAACCAACCTTAATCAACACTTTCTTCATCATATGGATATTTATAACTTATTTCGTTCTCTTTGCTTCTTCAAGTTGAGTTTTCAAAGTGATGATTTCTTCTTCAAGTCTGTTAGGAACCAAATATCAATATAGCATAGAAAAACCTCAGAAAAAGTACTCAATGCCTTGGAAAAGAGATAATTTCAGATAATAAGCCTCTTCGAGGGGGAAACCTCCTTTTACCCGACTTGAATGTTCAAGTACAAGATGATTCAAAATGAAAATGTCTCCTTGGTATATATAGGAGACTAGGAGGTATAATTACAACTAATGGCCTAAAGCCGACATAAATAAAATAACATTACTAATATAATATGCCCCAATTAAGG
>ML787660.1:191105-225385 GCA_009831015.1 Picea engelmannii | reverse complement strand
ATATAGGAGACTAGGAGGTATAATTACAACTAATGGCCTAAAGATGACATAAATAAAATAACATTACTAATATAATATTCCCCAATTAAGGGGTAATGAGTCAATATTAGGGCTGAACAAAGGCTTCTTTCTTGTTGACCAAATTTTGCTTCAAGATTGTTTAATTCCTCAGGTATTTCCTTAAGATGACTTGTCAAAATTGCTTCTCTCTTCTCTTCTTCCTGTCTTTGTGATACTTCTTCAACTTCCAAACATTGATTCTCTTCCAATTTTTCCTTAAGGGTTTCTTCAATCACTTTGGCTTCTTCCAGCTAAGATTTTAAATTCATGACAAAATCCATGACTTCTCTAGAACTTTCCTTTAGCCTATTCAATTCTTTCTTGAGAGATGTGTTTTCCCTTCTTTCTTTATTTATATCACCTAAAGAGATGATCGATGAAGTCTCAAATTCCATTACATATGCTTCACAATCTTCCTCTTCTGAATTTGTCTGACATGATGATCATCCTTATACTTGTTCTTCTTCAACATCTTCTTTATTCTGATTGACGTGCTCTAGCTCTGCTATAGAATGGGATTCCTTAAAGTATAGATTATTTATCTTATCCCAAATTTATTTGGATGATAAAAAATTTCCTACTTTGTCTTTTACCGAATTCGATAATCCTTCCAAGATGAAATACATCACTATTTTGTTGTTTCTCTTCAATTCCTTCGTGGTTGCAGTCTTTGTTTTCTTTGAACTAGTGTATCATGTAACAATTGACTTCTAAACATCATATCCATGTGCTCCTATAAATTTGTTCATCTTGTGTCTCCATATCTCACATATCAAACCATTCTGACCATCAAACTGTGGTACTACAATCTCAACATACTCCATGATCTTCCTTCTAGTGGTTAGATTGTTTTATTGAAGGACCGACTCTGATACCAATTGTTGGAATACTGAGAGGGGGGGTGAATTAGTATGAGAACTTTTTACCACTTTAAATCAAAATATATAAATTCAAATTTATTATCAATATATCATTTATGATTGCATTCAATAAATCATGATCATATAACCATAAGTAGTACAATTCAACAATATCACATTAGATACAAAGTACACTAGAATTTATGTGGAAAACCAAATGAGAGAAAACCACTGAATGATTTCTTATATATATCAAGAATAAATTCATAGAAAGAACCAACTTCCAAATTCTCCAGCACCAACTAGAAGGAGGCACCAACCCCCTGATTTACAGGAACCAACCTAGAGGAAGCTACAACTCCCTGAATTCTCCAACTACAACTGGAAGGAGGCTAGAACCTCCTATTTTACAGGAACCAACCTGAAGAAAGCTCCAACTCCTTGAGTTCTATGGCTCCAACCAGAAGGAGGCTATGACCCCCTAATTTATAGGCTCTAACAAAAAGGAATCTCTGACTCCTTGAGTTCTCTGGAACCAAATAGGAGGCTATAACCCCATTTCATTTCCCCATCCAACTACCCTGAAATATAAGTGTAGACTCAAACTGTGACTACCATTGATCAACCTATAACTTCCATTGTCACCATAACAATAACCTGCCACTATCACTGTCACATCAACCTGTAATAGATAATCAACCAATCATCCAACCTATCACTTTCCCTGTCACTGTCTCTGTCACTGATATACCATCATCAACCAACTGTAACTATATCCACTCACATGGATAACAAAAAAATCACCATACCATGTACATCAACCTATACCATATCATGTACATCAACCATGTACCATATCATGCATCAACCATGCATTAGAACTTGTACCATACCTTGTACATCAATCATGTACAATAACCCGTACCAATGTCACCAAGAAGTTCCTCTAGCAATGTACTATATCATTATTAACTCACGAACCATAACATCACCAAGATGTGTCTCAATATCACTATAAGATATGTCAAGTGTAGGTACCATAGCATCAATGATCAACCATATACCTCAATAATACACTAAACCCATGTACCATGTACCAAGCATCAACTATGTACCAAATGAAGTGCCTCAACCAAGGACCAAACAATGTGGCTCATACATATTCCATCCTACACAATAGGATATCATCAATGAAGTGCCTCAAGCATGTGATAACATCACCATGACATATGTCAAACCATATACCAATATAGCCAATATGTGTTTCTAATCACTGTACCATAACATCACCAAGGTGTACCTCAAGCATATGCCCAAATATCCAAACCATGTGCCATAATATACCTCAAGCATGTATCATACCATGTGCCATAAGATATTCCTCAAGTATATGCCAATATCACAAAGATGTGCCTCTAACAATGAACCATAAAAGTCATACACAATGTACCAAGGATATTTCACAATGTATCAATATCACCAAGACATGAACCTCAACCATGTACCAAAAGGGCCCCCAAGACATGCCTTAAGCATGTGCCATAACTACCATGATACAAGCCTAAAACATAACACATAGAATACAAAACTTTGCTCATAAATAAGACCCGGTGCATATCATCTCAGACCAATAGACCAACCTATTGCATATCACCTTCAACAAACCAAATATAACATCTTCTTCATCACCTTTTCATAGATCTGTGAAATGTACATTGTCAACCCACGGATGTCCATTATTTTCTCCAGTATCACCCATAGATGTCCATGGCTTGCTCCACTGCGACCCATGGATAACCTCAAAAAGTTAGTTTGCAAAACTTTCTCTTCACTTCGCTTCACTACCTCAGATATGCTACGAAAATATTTACCAAAATATCACTTGAAAGATAGATAATCATTGATATTGTGTGTGTAAGAATAAAAGACTTCTTAAAGTGTATTTATACTTGTCCATGAAACTTATTTCCTTAACTTTATTTCCAACCTGTACTTTATTGATTTGAAAATATCTTTTAAACGACAATGGTTAAGTTATCTTGCATGAGTTAAATTACCATTTAGGAAATTAATGAAAGAGGATAAATGAAAGAGGAAACATAGAAACCATAATATATTATATAGATATGGAAATAAGCATGAAGAACAACAAACAAGAAACACCAAAGTGATAACGGAGTTCGGTAATCTCGCCTATGTCTCTGGGCCTTTGTCTTGGTGGGATTTCTTATTTCTCTTCAAGTATTTTCAAGTACATCATCAAAGTGCGTATGGATTACAAAAATGAGCTGGTTTTGCTCTACAATATCTCAAGAACCCATAAAAACTGACGGCACTGAAAACAGATGTACGAAGCTCTCAGAAATTGCCTGCAAAGTTGTGCTCCTCAATAGCTTCCCTGCATAACAATGGATTTGGCTCAACAATTCTGCATCATTTCTCTCCTATGAACCTCCTCCATGGCTTCAAGATCCTCTAGTTTATATAGGCCTGAAGTTGGAAACAAACTCTCAACTTCCCCCCAAGATCTGGCCTCAAAAAGGGCCGAAGATCCTCCAAAAATGGATTAAATCCCCCCAAACAAGTTGAAAATCCATTAAAAATCATAATACATGGTATAAAACCCTCAAAATAGGAAACATTCAGGGTGCAACCCCTTTTCCTTGGGCTCCTGGTCACTTGGCGTGCTCCATGTGGCCTAGCACTAAGACTGGCGCGTTGGCCCCTGGTTTTTAGCCCCCATCATCCGACCCTTGGTCACGTCTAATGCCATGTGGCCTCGGGCTACATCCTCCATGCGCCAAATCTGTTGGACCCTCAGTCTAGAACACCTGGTTGCGCACCCTAGTTGGCGGACTAGCTCGGCCGACCGGGTACCAACCCCAAACAACTGTGTACCAATAGTTTGAATCTGGGTAATATGGAAATGGGTGTCGAAACCGTAGGCTATACAATAAGCATTTGCGCCAAACCTCACAGGATTCGGTCATATTACATGGTCATGTGGTAAATGCCAGGGGTTATACCATTGGACTCCCATGCCACAAGTCTATGGACTGGGTTATATGGTAAGTGTTGCGACCGGGGGCTAGGGCCTAGCCCCATCCCTAACCTCCGCCAACCACAACTTCATTCAAACATTAATAGATATGGTGACAATAGTTGTTAAGATCCAATGTGAGGGTGGGTTGGCTAGTCCATCCCTGCCAAGTTGTTTGCTTGGAAAAGAGGTCACGGGTTCAAATCCCATATAGTCCATAAATTTTACCCAACCAATGAACCAATTAAAGGGTACCATGTGGCACCTTCACATTTGTCCACAAACCAACCACGTGTGAAGATACCATTCGACCACGTCAGCAAACACTGCCCAGTCAACACACTTGCCATGTCAGCACATTGTACCTTGCCATGTCATCTTGTGCCACATGTCACCCTTGTAGTGGTGCCACATGTCACACTCTGACTGGTCCACCTATACCTTCCCACATCAACTCCAACATACCCTGCCACATTAGTTGTATGGTCATACGTCCTATACAGTCACCTGCCACATCAACATTGTACGAACTGTATAGTCAGCGTCTTTTTTTGCATCATTTGGTTTGCCCATCCGTTTATGGATGATAACTTGCATTGAAATTCAAGTTAGTATTTAATCCTACAAACAATTCTTTCCAAAAAGTAGATGTGAATTTTATGTCTCTATCCGAGATCACCATTTTAGGAATACCATGCAGTCTAAAAATTTATTTCATGAATATTTCAGTGATGTTTATAGCTTTAAAAGTAGATTTTAGAGGAATAAAGTGTTGGGTATGTGTTATATTCTTTGCATGGGTTAGAGGGGGGTGCAGGGGGGTGGATCCCCCCACGCGGGGGTTCGGGGTGCTGTCCCCAAAAAAAAATTATGCCTCAGGAAACGTGTCATGTATTTAGGTGGTTTTTCGGCACATGGTTTTTGCCGATGGTTTTCTATTTCCGATTAAGGAATTAGGGTTTTGGACTAATCCAGGTCATTAGGTTAGGGTTTTGGATTCCGCTGGATCCTATATGTATATTGTATTGTAAACAATGTATCACAATGAATGAATATAGAATATGTTGGTTTTCCCGGTTTGGGTTTCTAAGGGAAAAATCTTTGTGTAATGTTTGTATTTTCCATTGTATCTTTTTCTGTTCTTTTTCTAAATACCTGTTTGTAGTAGATATTGTACAAGTTTAGAATTTACATAAAGTGTGTGGACTTACTAATATTATCAATTACCACCATAATTGAATCATTCTATTTTTGAGTTCTATGCAAACCTGTAATAAAGTCCAGTGATATAGTCTCCCATTTCCATTCTGACACGGGTAAGGGCTACAACAGGCTGGCAGGATGTTGGTGTTTGGCTTTCACCTGTTGACAATATTGACACTTAGATAGTTATTATGTTGTTTCTCCCTTCATATTAGGCCAATAAAATAATTTCCTTAGTCTTGTTACCGTTTTCTGGTATCCTGGATGACCAAAATATGGTTTCTTGTGTACTTCGTCTGAAACCGTTAACTTTAACTTTGCCGAATCTGGTATGTATATTCTATTTTTAAATCGTAGTAGACCATTTATGTCCAAACTCAGATATGTTTTGTCTGAATTTTCTGTATTATTCCGTAAATATGCCATTGTTTTAGTGTAATTTTCATCGTTATTACCTATAGCCTTTATCCTCTGATCAAGATCTCTTTCTACCCTGCTAATGTTTATTTCAAACAGCCCATGAACTCTTCTGCTTAAGACATCAACCACCTTGTTTTCCTTACCCTTGAAGTGTCTTACCTCAAATTCAAATTCTCTCAAGAAGGCCAACCATTTTTCTTTCCTTGAGTTAATGTCTGGTTGACTAAACAAAAATTTCACACCACTGTTATCAGTCAATAACAGAAATTTTCTGCCCATTATATAGTGCCACCACATTTTTAAGGCGTGTATTACAACTGCCAACTCTAAGTCATGATTGACGTAGTTTCGTTTGTGCTCATTTATTTTTCAGGACTCATAACAAATAACGTGCCCTTCCTGAGTTAGGACACCACCCAGAACTTCTTTACTTGCATCCACACAGACTTTGAAGTCTTTGTTCGGATCTTCTACCTTTAAAATGGGTGCGGTTGTTAATAATTCCTTTAACTTATTAAAACTGTCCCGACATTTCTGTGACCAGTTAAACTTGGTTCCCTTCTTTTGTAATGATGTGATAGGGTATGCAATCTTGGAAAATACCTCTATAAATTTGCAGTAATATCCGGTGATTCCCATGAATGACCGTATGTTCGCTACGTCCTTAGGGATCAACCATTCCATGATCGCTCTTATTTTCTCAATATTGACGACAATACCTTCTGTAGATATTACATGTCCTAGGTATTGTATTTTCTTCTAATAAAATTCACACTTATCAAATTTAGCATACAATTTTTGTTTTCTTAAAGTTTGCAGAACTATCCTTAGGTGTTCTTCGTGTTCTTCTTTTGTTTTAGAATATACTAGGATATCGTCAATAAATACAAAAACAAACTTGTCCAAGTAATGACTAAAAATGTTGTTCATTAAACACATAAATGTGGTTGGCGTGTTTGTGAGACCAAACGGTATAAAAACAAATTCATAATGTCCATATCTCGTTCTAAATATTGTTTTACTTATGTCCTCATCTTTTATCCTAACCCGGTGATAACCATATCTTAAATTCAATTTAGAAAAAATCTTTGCCCCACCTACTTGATCGAACAAATCATTTATCCTAGGTAAGGGGTACTTGTTCTTAACAGTCATTTTGTTTAATTTTCTGTAATTGATGCATAACCTTAGAGTTACATCCTTCTTTTTAACAAAAAGAACTGGTGTTCCCCATGGTGAGACACTTGGCTGAATGTAGTTCTTGTCCAACAATTCTTGTAATTGAATCTTTAATTCTGTTAATTCGGGTAAACTTATTCGATAGGGCACCTTAGATATAGGGGTTGAACTAGGCAGTAGGTCGATAGAAAAGTCTATATATCTCCTTGGGGGTAATTAAGGTATCTCATCAACAAACACATCTCTAAAATCATGCAAGATGAAAAAATCCTCTAAGCTAGGTTTATTTTCTTTTTCCAACAGATTTGTCACTTGGATAGCATAAATCTGATAGCCTTTTCTCATGCACTTCTTAAATTGCATTGCTGAAATCTGCCTAAATGAGCCTATGGAATTTAGGGTAGGAGCCACTTGGGTGGCCTTTGTTGATTCCATTAAGGATGAGTTATACCGTGTTTGAAACTATGATGACCAATATATGAGATGGATGACTCTTCATTAGGAAAGAGACCAATCGATGTCGAAGTACACTAACACATTTCATACCTTACGCTCAAAGTTGGGTATCACAGGCTCTAAGAGACACCTAGTTTTGAAGTACCACAGTGGAATACATAGGTACATCCAAACAAAGATGGATTTCTTGGACATATCCTCCATGGGATCCGCTTATTGATATTCTATCAAAATGGAGAAAAAATTTAAGTAGAGGAATAAGCAGGAGTTTGGGTATGAAAATCCACAACAATAGAAGAATGGAAATGGTGGCCCTAACTCATATAATAATAGATAAATCAAGGAAGTTCAACCTCAATAAAAGAATGGTAATATGAAGATGAAGAAGAACACTGGAAAAAGGTGTGAGTTCCATAAAATCCCCTGGCACAACACTGATGAATGCCACTCAAAATAGTCATTGTTGGTTGATATTAAGGAGAAAGGTTTAGACTCTGAATTAGAATCTAATTCTAAGAAGGATAAGCGAAAGAAGGTCATCGATGCAAAACTTAGTGTTACCATCACAACTACAAAGATCCAACAAGATGAGTCAGATGATATTGAGAAAGAGGAGTGCCTCTTCCATTCACAGATGTGGGTGAAGGGAACCCCGTTGCATTTCATTCTTGATAGTGAGAGTGAAAATAACCTGATATAAACTAAGTTAATCAAGATATTGAAGCTTCCAATGATGCCACACCCCCAACCATACACCATTGATTGGTTGATCCAAGGATGAGACCTTTGCATCAACTAGCAGTGGCACTTATCCTACTGCATCATTCTCTTCAAAGATGAGTTATTGTATGATGTTGCACCACTCGAAGTTCTTGATGTTATTTTAGGACAACCTTATATGTGGAAACATAATGTTTTTATTAGTTCTGACCCTATAGTGTCATTATCACTTAGGGGGGCATCCCTACATGGTACCCAAGGTAGTTCTGACTACTAGAGTTTCATTGATCTCAATAAAATAGTGTCGAAATTAATCTCATAGACTACAAAGTTTTTTCTCTTCATGGTTTAGTCATAAGGGGAACAGAATTTCAATGCAACCACCAAAACTTAAACATATGGTCTCTCTACACAAAAGAAACATGTGGATAAGGTTGTAGAGGAATATAGATACCTCTTTGCTTCATTTGTAGGGGTTTGTTTTCACTGTCAGATCAAACATCTCATTTATTTGACACCTTGTGCTCTATTTCCCAATGATCCAATACACAAACACTCCCTTTTGGAGAATAATTAAATAAAACATCAAATTCATGAGCTCATTCACAAGGGCCACATTCGACCAAGATCCTCACCTTCTGGGATCCCAATTGCATGCGTAAAAAAGAAGGATGGAACATGGAAAATCCGTATTGATTATAGAGCCTTGAATAAAATCGTTGTCTAAAATTGATACTCGATCCCTCATATTGATGATCTTATTTATTAGGTCAGGGGTTCCAAGTTACTCAACAATATTGATTTGAAGTCGGTTTATCACTAGGTTTTGACAGAATCAACTGATGTATGGAAGGCAACCTTCAAATATAAAGAGGTCATGTTTGAGTGGTTGGTCATGCCTTTTGTCTTGACTAATTCTCCATCGAAATTCATGAGGATGATGGATGATATATTGTATCCATTGAAAAAATATTTTTTGGTGGTCAATTTGGATGACATCCTCATCTTCATCTGGACCTGGGCATAACACTTGCATGACATTTAGTGGTTCCTGAGCACCCTACAACAACACAAGTTATAGGCCAACCTAGAGAAATGATTATTCCACATGTAGAGAATCCAATACCTTAGATACATAGTGGATTAACATGAGGTGCATGTAGACCTAGCCAATATCCAATTCACTCTTGATTGGCCAACCCTGATGAATTTGATAGAGATCCACAACTTCTTGGTCCTCACCAACTTATACCATAGGTTCATGTTATGTTTCTCTCATATAGCTTGGCCCTTAAGTCAAGGTATGAAGTGGGGAGATAAATCCAATTTTCATGGTATAAATCACAACAGAAATCATTCTAGGATTTGAAACAACACTTAAGTTATGTACTAGTCCTCACATTTCCATATCTACAACGACCATTTGAGATCAATAAAGATGCCTCTGAATATGAAATCAATTTCATCCTCATTCAAGATGGATATTTGGTTTCCTATCATAGTGAAACATTTTTTGATGTCTTTCATATGTATCCCACTTATGAAAAACATATGTACTCCATTATGCATGCGTGTTCACAATGAAAGCATTACATTCTAGGAAAGGAAACAATCATCCACATTGATCACAAGCCTCTACAATTCATGCAGACGGAAGGAAATATACAAAATTTCTAACATAAAAAATGGTCCACATACCTGCAATAATTTCACCTTAATATTAATTACAATAAAGGAACACCAACCATGTTTTTGACTTCTTCAGTCGACCCCTAGTTATGTCCCTCACCACAATTGTGAACTCTTGTGGTCATGAGACTGTTGGAAAATTTATTATCATTGATTCCAACATTAGAGAAACTATATAAGCCTCTAGAAGTGTTGGGTATAATTGAAGAAGTCTCCAAAGTGGTTCCCTTATGGTGTAGCTTTAATCATGGCCCTCACAGGAAGACTCTTTGAAGTATTCTAAAACAAACCCAGAGGTGCGGTCATGAGGCCTGAATTTGAATGAGGAAAATGAGTTTGAATAATACTTCAAGTGTAATGTACCCCATGTTTACCCATAAAAAATAATAAAAATTCCTAGGGTCATTATTCAAAGCTTTCATTACTTCTCCAACATTTCTTATTTAGACTAAAATATGATTTAATAATACTTTTTTCTTTACACCCTTTACATTTACCATATCCTTGACAATTTAAAAAAAGAAAGGATCTAACTCATTCCTAATCTCAAGGAATATATATATCTATATCTATATATATATACTCACCATAGAATATGCATTCAAAATCGTGAAAGTTATAAACATACCATGGAAAAACATCAATGCATATTAAGACATCGGTTTCGAATTAATGAATTAACCCCTCAGACATATTATGAAAAACATTAATGCATAATACGACACTGGTTTCGAGTTAATGAATTAATCCCTTAGACATATGTGAAAGGTACTTATGGAATGAGTTAGTATCCATAGGACTTTCCACACGTGATAACATTAAGGCTTAGAACAGTTGAACCAATGATTGGGTGCATGTTGCTCGTTCTTGGTTGTTTTCCATACTTCTTAGAACTAAATCTCAAACTAACCCTGGCATGAGGCTAACAGGTCCGAGATGAAGAATGGAACTCTAACTAAAACTTGGAGCGAAGAAATTAAACCAAAAATAGATTCTAGAACTGAATCGTCGTTACAGTTGTCCTAGTTTGATAGAATATGACTGTCATGGTGTAAATGAGCCCTGCCAATGACATTTATGGTGCCTGTAACTCGCCTCCTTAGGGCCATTTCTTGTATTACTATTCCCATCAATTTTTTTCCACATTTCCCTAATCACATGGGCTGGTACAACTATGCATTAACACCCTTAAACTTACCCTATGGGGATTTTCCCAAGTCTATTGTTTCACCCACCCTCTTGGCTTTGTGTAATTTTCCATTTTGTTAGAGTGATAACCCTATGTTTTAGTATTCTGCAGTAGCATAGCCAGTGTCTTGGTGGATTCGGGCTCTCTCTGGTAGAGGAGAGTATGGCAGACCACACCCATCGAACACTACCATAAGCTAGGTAAGGATTCTCTGGTTATTTATCCGACCTCTCGATTTTTTTAAGAAAAAGTCTTACTGTGAATATCAGTTCATGACTGGCCTGTCTTCCATGGTATGGTATAGCATTTTGGTAAAGGAATTTCACCCAGTAGTGTTTTAGGGTTTGCTTTGGTTTCATACCTTTCCTTTGTATCATTGTTCTAGGACCTTGTATAATGACAGCTTCATGTATGTTACTCGTTGCTTACTTCGAGTTCCTTGAAATTTATGGCTTCGATATAAAATTACTAGTTTTTTTCTTGATCCCTTCAGAATTCTTGTTGATTTGGTAAAGCTTCATATCGATTCGTGGTTTTGACTGTATGCTCTATGGTTTTACTCGGGTTTTCTACCCTAGTCGGAAACTGGGTTTTCCACCGGTGTGGGGAAGCGTTTCCCTTATGATATTCACGTCTTTGATTTTGTTATAGATACGTCGATATTGGGTAAATCTGCACTTAGTTTAGTGAAGTCCTTGGTCTGTTAATTTCAGAGGAAGAAAAATCTCGGTGACTGTTAAGAATCCCGATTCGCTTCTTTTGATGTGGCATAATTCGTTTTCTTTTTATAACCTTGCCCTCTAAAATCACAATTGTCTTATTGCCTGAGTACGCCAGTAACACTTAGCCTGTAATATACATTCCCCGTATTCCCAACCAATGCATGGTAGAAGGGTTAAAGAATTCGTAAGACAATTCTCCATGTCATAGTGAATTTTTTGTACACCTTACTCCTGAACTTGTCTCCTCCAATTTGTAAGTAATGTACCTTTAACTACAGTTACTTTCCTTCTTCTATAACACATTTATACTAGTGAGAAAATATTTTATGTCTCATGTCGTTGTATCTTTATTCTAGAGCCCTTGGGACCTGACCGAGGGTTTATCTTCGTCTATCATCTTAAAGATTTGAATATCTCAATTGTTTTATTAAATCGTAATACAGAAGGGAACTCCAGATTATTTAGGACTCTATTCGCAATGTTCATTTCCAGGAAGGTTTGATTAAAAGAATGTGAATAAACTCATAACCTCATTCTCTAGCCAACTGGAAATCCTGTGGATCTTGGTTGATACTGTACATTGTTTTGGATGCTCTAAGATTATTCTTTTCTGAATTGATTGATAAATTGTTTGGTTTCTAAAAACTAATGTTGGGCCCCTTTTGACTGCGAGGGTACCCATCAGGTGATCCTTAGCCACTCCACCCCTTCAGGTTTGTGGATGATGTTCTCAAGGATGCAAGGAGGAAGGACGACCTTTACTACATAATTCATCAAGCTAAGTACAGTCCGAAATTTTTCCTACGTTGTCTCTATTGTAAATAATTTCACCCTGGTAATTTATTCTACATTTGGAAAAAGGATTTCTAATGTTTCCAACTAAATGCTAATTAAATTTTCTTGGTCTTCTTGCAGGGTCAGGGTGCATGAAAAATCTTTGGATTCTAGGACATCGCCTTATGCAAAAGGTACTCGGGTTCCTTTTTACAGTGTTCTCAGAGTTTATCATTCCAGGTTCAAAATCAAAACGAAAACGGTTTTGTCCTGTTATCGTGGAAATTCAACCAGACTCCTATAGAAACTGGTTTATTGTATATTCAGTTGATGTAATGATGTTTCACTATTGGAAAATTTTAAACGCAAAACTTGTGTAGAGTTGAATACACCTTTGATTACTGGCCTGATTTTTTGGATATGTAATAAGTTTAATATCTGAGTCATAGGATTCTTCTCCTGCACATTTGTAATGAAACAATGGTTGTTAACTATTTATTCCAGGCTTATGGTTACTCAAATCTTCTTTTCTTCTTATTTTAAAAGAGTGAAGTGAATACTGTTATGAAAAGACCAAACCCCTGTTATGATTATTGTGGCATCTGACTGATCATTTTTCCTTTATGTCATCGGTATCTGGTTTATGTATGCAATACGCATTTTAAGTGGATCTGGAACTTTGTACAAACAATTATACATATACATATGCATATATATACGTAGTCACTTCCTATTGTAGGTAATCATTCCAAGTTTTCAATAACGTTTGTATAGTTTGGTCTTCCTAACTATTTGGTACAACATGTGTATTTAACTTGTAGCAATATATGTCTAGGTAAATCTTAAACCTTCAAGTTTACTTCCATACTGTTCTTTGGCATTTCAATTAACAACAAATTTTTGAGTTGGTTACTTGTATGCAATAACTTATATGTCATAAAGGTTAGGGTTAGCACAATACAGATCCCATCTAGTTTAATTACATCTACCGTATACTTGTATAACATAGTCCCATTTACAGTTAATAAACACAAAATCTCTTACTCAAGGAATACAATAAAATTGTGAGAGTTATACTGTATTTTATTTCATTCCAAAAACATTTAAATTAGTCAAGACATTCATCCAGATTTAAAGAGATGCATTCTATCAGTCATCAAACAAATAACACTCTATCAGAGAAGGAGTATATGGACATATCTGAGCAATTGTTGAACAACAAATGGAACAACCAAGTTCCTCCCAACCGTAGAATGGAACAACCAAATCTACTTTCTCCGCTCACCCTTTGGCCTGACCATGAATCCATGAGGGAGAACTCCAGAACTCCTCCTCAGCTATAGTCCTTCTATTTCAAAAACTTCTCCTTGCCTCGCACTCAGAAAACAATGTTCATAATAGCAAGAGATAATTCTTTTCCCCAACATACTAGGCAGTGTCCTGCCTCCTCCCATATGCTATATATCCAAAATAAATTGTGCTTAGGTATTTTCCCCTTGGGAATTTTTGCATCTTTCTAAATACCTGATTTTCAGGGGCTGCCAATGGCCGAATTCCTTATTTTCCACTTGTAACATTTAGCCTTAAGGTAGTTCCAACATGTTCCCCACTCATGGAGTCATGGTCAGTTGATTTCAACTTGGTTGTTCCATTTGTCCATCAACAATAAATATAAAAATATTTGTTTTCTTACAAGTGTCATAGTCAAAGAGTTAGTTGGGTCAAATCAGATCTCTGCCCAACAGTCATAATCATAATTTACAATTAAATAAATTTGAAATTCAGAATTTCCATAAATGAAAATAATTTTCCAATTTCGAATTTACCAAAAATGGAAATAAATTCCGAAGTATTTTCAGACTTAAAAAGAAAAATTTATTTTTGGGGATGTTACATCCTTTCCCCCTTCAATAAAACATTTTCCTCAGTGTTCGTCCCTTTCTCGGAACAAGATTGGATGCGATTTTTTCAAATCCCCCTCCAACTCCCAAGTGGTCTCCTCGGGACTAAAGTTCTCTCATTGCACTTTTACTTGGGCGACGTCTCTGTTCCGAAGTGCTATTTCTCTCTTATCCAGAATGCACAGAGGTTCCACTTGGAACTCGCCTTCTGGTTCCACCTACACCAATTTCCAATCAATCATATGAGTAGGTTCATGAACATAATTCTTTAACAAAGAAACATGAAATACATTATGAGTTTTTAGATTTGTAGGAAGTGCAAGTTGATATTCCATGGGTCCAATTCGAGCTAAGATCTCGAAAGGACCACAAAACTTGGGTGCTAACTTGGCACAGTTTCCTATATTTAGTGAAATTCTTCTAGATTTCACTTTTAAATAGACGTGGTCTTCCACTTAAAATTCCAGGTGTCTCCTTTTCAATTCCGCGTAACGTTTTTGTCTGTCCTGTGCCTCGTTTAAATTTTGCTGCACTTTTCTTACTGTACTCTCCATTTCCTGGAGAATTTATGGTACCACCACGAGTCTGTCAACTAGGTTATCCCATCTAATCAGAGTCGTACACTTTATGTTGTACAGTACTTCGAAGGGGCTCATTTTAGCTAATGTTTGGTAACCATTGTTGTATGCAAATTCCACCAAGTGCAGGTAGTCTTCCCACTTGCTTGGTTTTGTCCTTACGTACATTCGTAGCATATATTCCACGATTTGGTTTGTTCGTTCAGTATTCCCATCCATTTGTGGATGATAACGTGTGCTGAAATTCAAGTTTGTATTTAATCCTGCAAACAATTCTTTCCAAAAAGTAGATGTAAATTTTACGTCTCTATCCGAGATCACCATTTTAGAAATACCATGCGATCTAAAAATTTATTTCATGAATATTTCAATGATGTTTATATCTTTAAAAGTAGAATTTACAGGAATAAAGTGTGCAGACTTACTAATATTATCGATTACCACCATAATTGAATCATTCTATTTTTGAGTTCTAGGCAAACCTGTAATAAAGTCCAGTGATATAGTCTCCCATTTCCATTCTGGAACGGGTAAGGGCTGCAATAGGCCGGCTTGATGCTAGTTTTCAGCTTTCACCTGTTGACAATATTGACACTTAGATAATTATTCTGATGTTTCTCCCTTCATATTAGGCCAATAAAATAATTTCCTTAGAGTTGTTACTGTTTTCTGGTATCTCAGATGACCAGACTATGGTTTCTTGTGTACTTCGTCCGAAACCGTTAACTTTAATTTCGCCAAATATGGTATGTATATTCTATTTTTAAATCATAGTAGACCATTTATGTCCAAACTTAGATACGTTTTTTCTGAATTTTCTGTATTATTTCGTAAATTTTCCACTATTTTAGTGTAATTTTCATCGTTATTACCTGCAGCCTTTATCCTCTGCGCAAGATCGCTTTCTTCCCTGCTAATGTTTATTTCAAACATCCCATGAAATATTCTTCTTAAGACATCGACCACCTTGCTTTACTTACCTTTGATGTGTCTTACCTCAAAGTCAAATTCGCTCAAGAAGGCCAACCATCTTTCTTGCCTTGCATTAAGGTCTGGTTGACTAAAAAAAAATTCCACACCGCGGTTATCAGTCAATAACAGAAATTTTCTTCCCAATATATAGTGCCGCCACATTTTTAAGGCATCTATTATAGTTGTCAACTCTAAGTCATGCTCATTTAGTTTTCGGGACTCATAAAAAATAACGTTCCCTTCCTGAGTCAGGAAACCACCCAGACCTTATTTACTTGCATCGACACAGACTGTGAAGTCTTTGTCCGGATCTTCTACCTTTAAAATGGGTGCGGTTGTTAACAATTCATTTAACTTATTAAAGTTGTCTTGACATTTCTGTGACCAGTTAAACTTGGTTCCCTTATTTTGTAATGATGTGATAGGGTATGCAATGTTGGAAAATCCCTCTATAAATTTGCGGTAATATCTGTTGGTTCCCATGAATGACTGGATGTCCACTACATCCCTAGGGATCGACCATTCCATGATCTCTCTTATTTTCTCGGGATCGACTGCAATACCTTCTTCAGATATTACATGTCCTAGGTACTGTATTTTCTTCTGATAAAAATCACACTTATCGAATTTAGCATACAGTTTGTTTTTTCTTAAAGTTTGCAGAACTATCCTTAGGTGTTCTTTGTGTTCTTCTTATTTTTTAGAATATACTAGGACATATTCAATAAATACCAAAAGAAACTTGTCAAAGTACTTCCTAAAAATGTTGTTCATTAAACACATGAAAGAGTGAGAAGTGTGGGAGTTTCAGGGTTGCAGAGGAAAGCGAGTTTTTTTGAGAAAACCCTAGTTTTGTTGACCCCTGCGGGTTAGACTACTGGTGTGCCACGAGGCACCCCCATGGGTTGTCTAGGGATTTTTATGCAAGACTCCACTAGAAAACAAGTCTTGGTCCCATGAGGCTAAGATAAATTTGGGAAATGATTCTTGTATCAATTTGCAGTAAGGGTTGATGGTACAATAGAGTTGCTAAAGGATCTAAGTTGGTATGTATTAGTTGTTTCTTCATGAGTAAAGGTATGCCATTTATGTTCTTTGTTGAGGCTTCTATAATGGATGGTATGGCACGTTATTAAGGCATGTCTTGGAGGCCCTTTTTGGTATATGAATGAATGTGGTTGAGGTCCATGTTTTGGTGTTATTGATACAATTTTGAGACATATCCTTGGTACTTAGTTCAAGGATGTTATGGTTCTTTGTTAGAAGCACTTCTTTGTGATATTGTCATATATACTTGGTATATCATCTTGATGGTTATGCTGCATACTTGAGGCACATTGTTGAGACATTGGCACATCTTGGATACTTGGAATATGGTATGGTATAGGTTCTAGTACAAGTTTATGTACATGGTATGGTGATGGTTTGGTATCCATGTGAATGGATCTTGTTATGGTAGGTTGATCAACGAGAGAGATAGTGATAGGTTGGATGATTGGTTAATCATCAATTACATGTTGATGTGACAATGACATTGACAGTGACAATGGAAGTGACAGTGACAGTGACAGTGACAGTTATAGTGGGAGTGATAGTGGAAGTTACAGTGATAGTGATAGGTTGATGTATCAGTGATAGTGATAGTTATAGGTCGAACAATGGTAGTGACAATGAGTCTACACTTAGATTTCGGGGTGACAATATGAAGCAAGGAAAGTGGGTTGTATGCTCCTTCTGTTTGGTTCTGGATAACTCAAGGAGTTGGTGCTTCCTTTAGGTTGGTGCATGCAAATCAGGGGGTTGGTGCCTCCTTTCAGTTGGTGTCGGAGAACTCAAGGAGTTGGTGCTTCCTTCAGGTTGGTGCCTCCTTCCAGTGGATTCTATAGAATTTGGAAGTTGGTGCTTCCTATGAATGTAATATTTGATCTATAAGAAATAATTTCATGGTTTTCTTGCATTTGGGTTTCCAAGTAAATTCGGTTGTATTGTGTATCTGTGGTTATTTTTTATGATTTGTTGATTGATATTGCTCATGAAATATTGATGATATATTGTTGATAAATTTAATTATTACATGCTTTGATTAAAAGTGGTAAAAAAGTGATCATACTGATTCACCCCCCCCCCCTCACTATTCCAACAATTAGTATCAGAGTGGTTCCTTTAGAGAATATTTTAATCACTAGAAGGAAGATCATGGAGTATGCTAAGATTTGGGTACCATAGTTTAATGGAAAGAACTATGCCTTATGGAGTAGACAGATGAAAACATATGTACAAGAACATGGATTTGATGTCTGAAAATCAGTAGTATATGGGTACACAACACCTTCCACTCCTCCAAATGATAGAGATGGAAAGAAAATCGGTGAAAACAATTCAAGGGATAAAAACTTTATTTTGAATGGTCTTGATGAATCAATATTTAACAAGGTTATGCATTGTGATTATTTAAAGGATATTTGGGAAAAACTTCAGAATATTTACGAAGGATATTCCAAAGTCAAGGCTACCAAGATTCAGAATTACAGAGGTCAATTTGAACATTTGAAAATGAAGGAAACTGAAAACATTGCAACCTATGTTTTATGGGTTGATGAAGCAATGAATGTGATTAAAGGATTGGGAGAAGAAGTTGAATCATCTATGATTGTTCATAAGATACTGAGGTCTCTTCCAATGAGATTTGATCCTAATATCTCATCCCTAGAAGAAAGATCATATCTTGGTATGATAAGCATGGACGAGCTACATGGAATATTCACAGCCTATGATATGAGAACAAAACAAGATAATCCACCTAGTAAGCAAGAAATATTCAAGGAATCCAAGAAGACAAAGAAGAAAAAAAAAGATCCAAAGAAAAATATGAAGTCAGACTACGATATCAGCAATGATTCTGATGAAGATGAAGAGATGGCCAAATTTGTAAGGAAGTTAAAGAAAGGAACTGTAAAGTACAAAGTTAAGTTTCCTTTAAGTGTTTTAATTGTGGTAAAATTAGTCATATTTATGATAATTTTCCATATGCTAATATCAAATATAATGATGAAGAAGAATCTCCTAAGAAATAAAATAAATATTAAAAGAGAAACAAGAAGACATTTTTCAAGAAAAGTCTCTACTCAAAGGAGGATATTTCATCATCAGATGAGGATGATGATACTAATAGTGACTCAGAAAATATACTCTTTATGGCTCATGAAAATGATGAAGAGGATTATGAATAATAAAACGAGGTAGATAGTGAAACAAATTTGGCTAGTGCTTTAAGAAAATTAAAGAAAGCAAGGAAGAAAAATAAATTTCGCAAGGAAGAACTACTCGAGCTTAAAGAAATCTCTCAAATTCCTAAATCTAAAGAAGATTAGTAGATGATTTTGAAACTAAAACTCCAAGTTGAATAAGCCATAAGGATTGAAGAAATACTGAGAAGCCAGTTGGAAGTAAAGAAAAAAGAGAAGGAAATCTTAGAAACATAAATCATTTCTCTAAGGAAGAAAATTCAAAAAAGAGATATGCAACAGAACAACACCAAAATACTGGATGAAATCATCAACGCTCAAAGGTTGTATCATGACAGGTCTATACGGGGATACAACCAAACACATACAGAGAAGGTTTTGAGCTCTATGACTACAAAAGAGGAAGCAGAACAAAGGAATTATGCATAATTCACCAAGGGATTCACCAGGAAGGAAGTATGCAATCCCTCTCATGAGAATGACAGGAAGAATATTACATAAGGATGGAACTGTATAGAAGACCCAAGTTTCAAAATCAACAGTCACCCATGGAAAGAAATAAAGAAGAAAACTACACATGAACAACACCATTCAGAAGATCTCCCAGGTATCAAACTATCTTTCTTGGTTCATATTATTCCTATAATATTTTTGGTAACAAAGCTATAAATTGCAAAGATTATGCTAAGAACATAATCAAATATGAAGGTCATCCTAGAATTAATCATCTCAGAAAGCCTCATAAAGCATACAATAAAAACTATAACAATTTTGGTTCACTAAACAATGAAGTAGAATGTTATAAATGAAACCATTTTGGACACATGGCCAAGGATTGCAAATTGACAATTCCTCCAAAATAACCAAATAAGTAATTCAACAATCATCAAAAGGGACCATCAAGAATTTCGATAAGGAAGAAGGATAAACTAAATGTTGAAGAATGCTCCCTTGCACTACAGAAAAAAAGAGAGAAGAAGTTATTGGTATGTTGCATTGGTTGTTAAAAACATATGACAGGTGAGAAGAACAAATTTATAACTCTGAAGAAAGAAAGAGATGGATTAGTTTCATTTGGCAATGAAAACTCGGCCAAAATTATAGGGAAATGCATAGTCAACCTTGGAAGTAAGGATGCCAAGGAAGAAAATGTCCTACTTGTTGATAACATGAATAATAATTTACCGAGTGTGAGTTAAATGTGTGATCAAGGACATAGACTTATATGCAACTCTAAGAAGTGTGAAATAAGGAAAGAAAGATCAGGAAAATTGGAGGCTACAATAGTAAGAACTCCAAACAACATATACATCTTAAATGATATTGGAAAATAAATATGTTGGTTGGGAAGGGAAAATTAGATTTGGCTTTGGCACAGAAGAATGGGACACATGAAATTTGACAATCTAGTCAAGATTACCAAAAAGGAGGCAATAAGAGAAATGCATGAAATCTCAAAACCAGACAATACTATGTGAAAGCATTGTCTACATGGAAAACAGACAAGAACAAAATTCATATCAAAGGAATACTCTACAACAAAGACATAATAAATTGTGCACACTGATCTATGTGGACCAATGAGAACAAAAGGACTGAATGGAAAAAAATACTTCATGCTACTTATTGATGACTAGAGAAGGATGATTGCAATATCTTTTCTCAAAAAGAAATCAGAGGCATTCATAAATTTCAAAGTATTCAAGGAGATGGTTGAAAACGATTTGGATTCAAGAATTAAGTGCTTAAGATCAGACAATGGAGGTGAATTCATATCAAAAGAATTAATGGAATTATGTGAAGATTTGTTGGCACAGGGGAAAACCCAGGGTTGAACTCTAACAACGCACCAACAAGCCCTAACTACTGGCCCTTTTGGAAACACTTTTGAAGCAGATGTAGTCTCACCCGAAGTAGCGATAGGGGGTTGCAGGACATAGATGTCAACAACCAGAGGAAATGCAAGTGGATTCAAAGGAACAACAGACAAAGATCTAGTTATTCTTTATCTCCCTTAGGCCTACTATGCGAGATATGGCTTAGATATAACACAATGATGCAATAAAAGAATAATAGAAAAGAAAAAGAACACAACATCAATCACACAAAACAACAAGATATATGTGGTTCACCCTCTCCCTAGGGCTACGTCCACAGAACTATGTTTCTTGATATTAGGTGGAAACATACAGTTCTATTTGCACACTTAGATTACATGTATCTCTCTCTTTCTCTCTTTCTCTCCCCTCCCTAAGCACCTAACTGCAGGGTTGATCTTTAGACCCAGCTGAAGATCTTACAATACAGACTCTCTATTTCTCTCCACACAGCAATCACAACTATCAACAACCACAACCAACATTGATGAACTCTCTTCGAATGAACAATGAATAACCAATGACCAACAAACAATCCCAGGTCCTCTAGACCTTTATTTATTCATTGAAATGACAACCATCTAGGTGTCAAAACCCTAGATACCAAAACCCTTGGTCTAAAATCCTAGGTCTTAAACCCTAGTTCAACTTGACCTGCGTTTTCAGGGCTTTGCCAGCCTGTCGTTCCTTCTATCCCACGAGGTGCTCCAAAGAACTTGTTGATGTCTTCTTCTGCTTGTTGAGTTTTCCATGATCTATCTTCCTTGTTGATCTATCATCCTTGATCTTCTTGTTCAACGACTATATTTCCCTTACTTTTCTCCTTCTTTTGTTCTTCTTTAACCACTTCGACCCAATATCAGTCAATGTGCCTTCCGCATAGTTAGTATTTCACCTTTAATCCTTAATCTTAGCTTTCTTCCATAACCAAGGGCCAACAGGCCCCCAACACTCACCCATGACTCGTCCTGAGGCACTAGAGGTCTGAACCTTCCATTTCTCTTCGTCTTCAAACTACACTGAGCATCTTGTGCTCTCTAGTATGTTCCTCCCTTGTGAAAATTGTCTTTTATGTGTCTGGTACCCAGTCTCAACTACACCTGGTAGCTAGACCCTTCTTTGTATGATTTTACTGAGATTTGCGAGGTAGTTGGTTGTTGTAGTACAATTTCAACCGGCTCCCATTTACCAAACCTTCATTCCATTCTCCTTCAAAGTCTTCAAATGAGCACCTCCTCCTTCTGTAACATAGGCAACCTCATATGGCCCAAGCCAATGTGTCCTAAACTTCCCTGGGTGCTTCATGAACTTGTTGTCATATACCAATACTAGATCTCCTTGCTTAAATGATTTCTTCTTGATATGTCTCTAATGGTAGGCCTTTTCTCGTTCCTTCTATACCTGCTGGTGAAATCCTGCAATGAATCTGTCTTCTTCCAGTTCTACCAATTGGGCAAGTTTGTATTGCACAGCGCTTGTGTCATCCATATCTATAAATGCTGCAATTCTTAAGCTAGGAACTAAATATTGCATAGGTACGACTTCTTATAGACCATAAACCAACTTAAAGGGAGTCTGCATTGTCATCTTCTTGCAATTGGTTCTATAGGCCCATAATATTGTTGGTACTCTCAAATCCCAATCATCTTTTTTCACACTACAAACCTTCATCGCGTTGTCTCCAATATCTTATTGAAATCTTTGATTGTACCATTCACTTACGGATGGTATAGAGTGCTCTTATGATGGTGGACTTCAAATTCCCGATTCAAGGCTTCAATAGTCTTATTAATTAAATGTGTACCTTGATCACTCATAAGGATCTTCGGGCATCCAAATCTAGTTATGATATCATCAAATATGAATCGCACAATTGTAGTTGCACTACAATCCTTGATTGCTCTTGCTTCTACCCATCTGGTAAAATACTCTGTCGCAGTGATGTTGTATCTTTCTCCTGTGCGCTTTTCGGTAGGGTTGATAGGTCCTACGAAATCAATTTCCCATTTCTCAAATTCTTGAAAAGTTGGTTGAGGCGCTAAAGGCATCTCATCTCTTCTGGAAGGTTTCCTAACTCTTTGGCATACATCGCAGGCTCTGTAGTATTCCTTAGCATCTTTGTGTAAAGTGGGCCACCAGAGGCCAGCTCTAAGAACCTTCTGCGTTGTTTCTTTTCCTGCATAGTGTCCTCCTGTGATGCCTTCATGTGCTTCTGCCATAATCAGTGGTATTTTTGCCTCCATAACGCATCTCCTCATGATCTCATCAGGTCCCATCTTATAAAGTTGTCCAGCTATAAGTGAACAATCTGTAGCTCAAACTACCAATTGTTTCTTATGATGTCTGTATATTCGCGAGGTGCCATTCATGTTGACAGAAACTGAACTATCTCAGCGAAGTGATCATCAACCTTTCTAATGGCCAACAACTGTGCATATGGTAGTGTATCCTGCAAACTGGTAGGTTCCTCTCCATGTCCTAACCTAGACAAGTGGTTAGGACCCTTGTTCATTCTTCTTGGCTTGACCACAATCTCAAAATCATATTCCTTGAATAACAGTAGCCATATTCATATTCTTCCCCCCAACACTGGCTTGTTGACTAGGTATTTCAATGCAGAGTCATCAATGAACATCTTAAAGTGTCCTCCCAACAAGTAGTGATGAAACTTTTGCAACACATACACCATGGCTAAACCTTCTCTTTCAGTGGTAGTGTAGTTTATCTCAGCTATAGAGAGATTCCTGCTAGAAAAGGCTAACGAATGATCAATATATCATGCTCCTGGATGTGCTAACACTGCTCCTAATGCAATAAATCACTCATCTACACGCACATGGAATTCCTTACTCCAATCTGGGAAAACCAGAATGGGCGCAGTGACAATTTTTTGTTTCAGTGTGTTGAAGCTTTGTTGACATTCCTCTGACCATTGGAATTGAAAAAATTTCTTTAATAACTTCTCCATAGGTTTTTTTATCTATTCATATATCTTGATGAACTTTCTATAGTATCCCGTATGTCCTAGTGCAGTGCACAACTATCTTACTGAAGTAGGAGGGGGTAGATAAAAAATGTTGGCAATCTTGGAAGGATCTACCAGAAACCCTTGCTTACACACAATATGGCCTAGAAGCACTCCAAAGGGTGAAAATAAGATGTACTTCTTTAGGTTTAGGGAAATCTGACATTGCCTGCACTTATCCAACATTAGTCTTAAACATTCAATATGATTTTTCATTAAACTAAAAATATTCCAATCATCAAAATATGCTTCCAGAAATTTATGTAAAAACTCCTAGAATGCTTCGACCACCATATGAGAAAAGATGGTTGGTGCATTCTTCAATCCAAAAGGCATCACTATGTATTGGTAGGATCCCCATTCTATTTCAAATTTGGTCTCATGGCGGTCTTCCTTAGCAATCCTGTTCTGATGATAACTTGAAAATCCATTTGTGAAGGAGTAAACTTCCTGTCCTCCCACATTATCCAAAACTTCGTCAGTAAACAGTGTAGGGAATGGATCATGTAGACATGCATCATTCAGTTTCCTCAAGTCTACACAAATTCTGATCTCTCCTGTATTCTTATCTTGGACCACCATAGGGCGAATCCATTCTAACTCTTTAACAGATTCTATGATTCCTGCTTCCAACAT
The DNA here is from genome assembly GCA_009831015.1 of Picea engelmannii. Taxonomy (NCBI): domain Eukaryota; kingdom Viridiplantae; phylum Streptophyta; class Pinopsida; order Pinales; family Pinaceae; genus Picea; species Picea engelmannii. Next base: position 200,839 of record ML787660.1, on the reverse strand, counting down.
TTTGTCTAGTTCAATCTTGACTTTCTGCTTATATTTTGGATTCAATCTATAAGGCCTCTACTTGAATGGCCTTGCATCTGGTTTCAAGGGGATCTTCATCTCTCCCATGGGCCCTTTAATGCCCCTCATGTCAGTAAACTTGGTTGGAAACAAGTCCTGATACTCATGCAATAGTTCTTTGATCTTGTTAATAGTGGCATCATCCCAATAATCTCCAACGTTTGCGAACTTAGGTGTTTGCTCTGTTCCAATATTAACTTTCTTGATTTTCATTGGTTGTCCAATAAAAGGTAGTTCAACTCATGTTCCTTCTACGTCTCTCTATCCTTCTATCTCTGCGATGTTCACATTCCTAGGATCATCGTCTTCATCAACATTGATATTGTAACGGCCTTGTAATTTATGAAGTGGTGTAGTCCATTCATCTTCTTCTTGCTCCAAAGGGAGGTTAGGTGCCTCCTCAAAGAATTTATGTCTTACAAATTGTAAAGATTGATCTACTGAGGGGTACTGAATTTCAAATAAAAATGTAGCTACAAAGTTCTGAGTCATACCGTACCAATCTGAAGTGGTGAGGCGCAGTTCTGTTTGAAAATACCAATTAATAGGTGTTGTGTCCAAAGTGTTGATTAAGTTATGCTCCCACTGCTATTGAGGGATGTTTCTCCAGGTCTCCTCATAACTTCGCACATGGTCCTTCAGAAAAATTTCACCCATGTATCAAACTTCGCACCCTTCGGCTTGTTCTGAAAAGCGCATTGTCATCAAAGTGTGACATTGCACCCAGTCTGCGATGTTACTCTTATGTGTTCCCCACCATCTTCCTGGCATTGATTTTAAAGCTTCATCTAGTTCCAACAATCATTTTTTTACTGGTACAATTTCTTCCAATTCTGACAAGAATGTTTATAAATTATTTAACCCATCAAATGTGGGCATATTGCTTACTTCTGTGCCAATCCAACGAACTTCTCTTGTCAATATCGCACACCTTCTCATAGAAATTTCATACATTTTGTTTTTCCATTTATCTAGTGCTTCTTCCAAATCTGATGAGCATGTGTTGTCACATCGCCAGCTTAAGTTCCCATCTGTTATAGGATTAATGTAATCATGATGTATTTCTGTCGATTTATATATGTTCTCTATTTTAGAAGCACAATCTTCTTCTCTGATGGGTTCTGTGTATCTGGGACCTTCATCAGGATCCAGAGGTGAAATGACCCTAAGGCCATCACCTTCGAATGTCATCCTTCTTTTCTTTTATTCAAAAATAGTGGAATTGTTGAAAGCCTAGTCAATTCCTAACAGCGAGGGATAAGGATAACTATCATCAACTATCTCAATCACCTCGAAATCTACAAATGTCCTGACCCCTTCGATGTCCACAAGAACATGATCTAGTCTCCCAAAGGGGCTTACTATCTGTTGATTAACCATCCTAAGCCTGATAAGGGAATAAACTAACTTAGGTTTTCCCATCAGTCCCCAGGTATTCTTTTTCATAACATTGACTTTTGACCCTATGTCAAGGACCACATAATCTATGTCATAATCTCCAATATGAGAATTAAGGTGTAGTTCCTTATTTTTCCTTCTATTTTTGGATGCTTGATGTACTACTTTATTCAGCAGAGGAGCTATCCTACCTATCTCATACTATCTAATCAAATTTTGTAGTTCTTGTACAACTCTTTCATCCTTAATCAAATTAATGCAAGTACATAAGAATTCCATAAGATTTCTTACCTCTTTTCCTTCTCCAGGTGATGCAGACTGATCAAATGCCAAAGGCATTCCACATTCTCTCACTTCTTGTTGTGTCTTTGATGAAGAAGCCTAATCTCTTCCAAATTCTTTTCTTGCCTCTTCAAATGTCTATTTTTCTTCCCTCGAATCAAACACTTATGTCTTCTCTACAACTCTTCTGACCCTTGATTCTTCTGTAATATTTCTTGGGGTCACTCTGTCTTCTCCTGTAACAACACCTCCTCTAGTGATAAAAACGACTCTAGAATCCTTTCCGCGAGATTATACTGAGATTAGTTGTACTTGATGGTTTCCTCCTCGTCCTCTTCCTCTGAATCCACTACGAGGGTTGAAGTTTCCTCTTCTTGGAGAGTTAAACTGCATAGAATTTCCTTCCTATTGTACTTTTCCTTAAATCCTATATGTATCTCTTGATCTTTCGTGCAAGAGGTCATAAGCCCTACAATATTTCTCATCGTGCCCCACAGATTTACAGAATGTGCAGTAAAGGTTTGTAGGTGTCTGGACATATTTTTGCATGTAATAGCATTCAGCAAGACAATGTCTATTTATACATACCTCACACTAGGGTAGAGTAACCTGCTTCAAAGGTCTCAGATCCCCAGAGGCCAAGTACTCATGAAATAGGGGACAGTTCTCCTTATCATGGCCTTCTGATTTGCACCTGATACGCCAGATCTCGTCTCTTTTATCTTTTCCCTTGTCTTTCTTCATATCTTCGACCTGCAGAGATAAGCTAGTTAGCTGACTCAAAATTTGACTCATACCTGAGCTGGATTCTCCCATAGGGTTTGAATCTAGTTTCATGGTGATATCCAACGCCTTGGCCTGTTAAGCAACCTTCTGTTGCATCAAAGGAACTCTGATGTGTGGTAGGAGGGCATCAATGAACCATTCCTTGTTCTTCTCATCTAGGATCTAAAAACTCAATCTGCCTGTTAAGGTCTTAAACATATGATCAAACTCCAAAATAGGTTCAACTACTTTCTGCTTGATTTCTTCTAGTTTTGTAATGCATTGTGACTCTGGATTGGGTTTCTTGAATTCTACACTCAACGTAGTCTTGATCTCATTTAGCGGTTTAGGCTGTGCAACTTTGTTAGAAAAATTCATGTACCATCTCAGTGTGCGGTCTCTCAATATAGTACTAAACTGAGCTCTCTTAACTGCTTCGTTAGTGATTTTCTTAATACTCCATACAACCTCACATAAGAACCAGTGTTGATCAGGATCTTCAGATCCATCTCCTCTAAAGATAGGTAGCCTCATTTCATATGCCATAGATCTTCCTAGGCTTCTTGACTAAGTATGAATTGAACTTCTAGTAACAGTTCTTTGAGTGCTCTGGTAACTTTGACTACTCTGGTTACTTAACCCTGCTAAAACAACAGGAGGAGTAATAGTAGTTACTTTGACAATAAATGCAGTTCTTGAAGTTTCTGACTCTTCTTGACGAGGTTCTTCAGTCTTATATTCCTCTGCTCTAGCGGATCCTGACTGTTCCTCATTAAATAGCTCTTTTTATTCTCCACTATATAACCCTTTGTCCTGTGCTAGTGGTCCATGGCTCTGCACAAATAGGTTTACTAGAGGAACCTGTCTAAAGGTTCTCCCACTATGTGTATGTCCCACCTCTGTGTCATTGTCACTGTCTGAGTTTTTGAACATTATCTCTTCAATCCGACCAATTACTATATCTTCAAGATGTTATTCTCGTGAAATAACATCTTGATCTTCAACTTCAAAAAGTGTACAAATGTTCCTCTAGGCCCTTTAAAGAAATACCTCTCTGGTTAGCTATATGAATCTACTCTATCAATAGAAAACTTGGTAATGTATCCTCCAATAGTGCTATCAAACCAATGGTCTACTGCTCTTGAAACAGTGTTATCAACTCTCTTGACCTTTGTGATCAACGTCGAAGTCCAAACCATAGGTGGTCTACATCTGATCTCAAACTGGATATCTTATAGTCTTGCTAACCACTCATATAGCTCTTTATAAATTCCTCCAAATAAAATCTCATGTATATTAGTAAATATATACCTTCCCAACCAATCCTCTGTGCTAAGATTAGGGTTCTTATTCTGAGCCTCAACAAAGTAATTTTCTTGTTCTTCTATCCACTTTTGAATCTCTGTCTTCGATGGAAACCACCTTGACATTCCCTCAAGAAGATCTCGGTCCTGGCAACAAAACCATTTGTTGGCATAGGGGCAGACCTAGGGTTCAACTCTAATAGCACACCAACAAGCCCTAACTACTATCCCTTTCATCAACACCTGTGAAGCAGATGCAGCCTCACCCAAAGTAGCGATAGGGGGTTGCAGGACATAGGTGTCTACAACCAGAGGAAATGCAAGTGGATTCAAAGGAACAACACACAAAGATCTAGTTATTATTTATCTCCCTTAGGCCTACTGCGTGAGCTATGTCTCAGATCTAACATAATGATGCAATAAAAAAATAACAGAAAGCAAAAGAACACAACATCAATCACACAGAACAACAAGATATACGTGGTTCACCCTCTCCTTAGGGCTACATCCACAAAACTGTGTTTCTTGATATTAGGTGAAAACATATAGTTCTATATGCACACTTAGCTTGCATATATCTCTCTCCTTCTCTCTTTCTCTCTTTCTCTCCCCTCCATGTGCACCCAACTGCAGGGTTGATCTTCGCACCCAGCTGAATATCTTATAATACAGACTCTCTATTTCTCTCCACACATCAATCAGAACTATCAACAACCACAACCAACACTGATGAACTCTCTTTGAATGAAGAATGAATAACCAACGAACAACGAACAATCACCAACTGAAAACGAACAATCCCAGGTCCTCTTGACCTTTATTTATACATTACAATGACAACCATCTAGGTGTCAAAACCCTAGATATGAAAACCCTAGGTCTAAAACCCTAGGTCAACTAGACCCGTGTTTTCAAGGCTTTTCTAGCCTATCGTTCCTTCTTTCCCGTGAGGTGCTCCAAATAACTCATTGACGTCTTCTTCTGCTTGCTGAGTTGTCCAAAATCTATCTTCCTTGCTGATTTGCCATCCTCGATCTTCTCGTTCAATGGCTACATTTCCCTTACATCACTCCTTTTCTTCTTCTTTGACCACTTCAACCCAATATCAGTCAATGTTCCTTCAACGCAGTTCATATTTCACCTTTCTTCCTTAATCTTCTCTATATTCCATAACAAAAGGCCAACAAGAGCATGGAATAAAAAGGCATTTTTCAGGAACTATGACACCTCAACAAAATGGAGTCGTTGCAAGGAAGAATATAACTATATTAGAGATTGGCATAACCGTGTTGAAGGATTCCAATTTGAGTAACATATTTTGGGTACAAGTAGTGCACACAACCATTCATATCTTGAACAAAAGAATGTACATAAATACTAGTGACAAAACTCTRYATGAGCTATGGAAGGGAAGACCAACAAACATCAAACATTTTAGAGTATTTGGAAGCAAGTGCTACATAAAAGAGAATATGAGRGAGTTGGAAAATTCGATTCACGATTTGATAAAGGAATATTGGTTGGATACTCAAGAAAAAGAAGGGTATATAAGTGTTACAATATGAGACTCAACAAGATAGTGTAAAGCATAAATGTAAATATTGATGAATCATATGCACRAAATATCAAAGAAGAAAACACAAATGCTAAAGAGCAGGAAAGAGATGAAGAACTAAAAGAAGAAGAGGTAGAAGAAGAAGAATAAGAACAAAAACAATAAGAAGAACAACAACCAGAGGTAGAACATGAATAAAATGACCAGTACGACTTTTTGATTCCCCCCAGAACACTTAGCCATTGGGTTCATAATAATCATCCACATAACATATTATTGGAGATAAAAATGCAGGAATAGATACCAGAGGAAGTAAAAGGTTTCATACACTAGAGAAGAGACACCTTTCACTACTATCCACAGTTGAACCCAACATCTTTGAGGAAGCCATTAATGATGAACATTGGCTCAAAGACATGGAAGAAGAAATACATCAAATAGAGAAGAATGACACATGATGAGAATTGGTGCAAGTACCAAAGAACAAAATTGTGACTGGTACAAAATGTGTTTTCAGAAAAAAAAAAACTAAACAAAGATGGAAAGGTAACCAAAAACAAGGAAATATTGGTATGCAAAGTATATGCACAAGTTGAAGGTGTATATTTTGAAGAAAATTTCTCCCCTATTTCCAGAATGGAATCAATCATACTGATCTTGGCCTATGTATGTTCCAAGAGAATCAAAGTTTATTAGATGGATGTAAAATCATAATTTATAAATGGTGAATTAGAAGAAGTATATATTGAAAAACCAGAAGGATTCCTACTATTAGAAAGGGAAAATTATGTTTACAAATTGAATAAAACTCTATATGGACTCAAACAAACCCCTAGATCCTAGTATTAAAGATTGGATAGGTATTTGCAGGAACAAGTATTTAGAAAGGGTAATGAAGATAGTAATATCTATGTAAAGGTTGATATAAACAATATACTTATCATTGAATTATATGTGGATGGCATTATCTTTGGAAGTTATGATGACAAGATGAGTAAGAAGTTTTTCCAAGACATGTAGAATGAGTTTGAAATGTCACTACTTGGTGAATTGACATTCTTTTTGGGACTTCAGATATCTTAGCAGGATGAAGGAATTTTCATTTCCCAAACCAAGTACATCAAAGAGATGTTGAAGAAGTTTGGAATGGAAGATTGCAAACCAATAAGTACTTCAATGGTGAAAGTTTTCAAGTTGAGAAAAGACCATGAATGTAAAGAATCATAACAGAGACTTTATAGATCAATGATTGGAATCCTACTCTATGTGACAACTTCAATACCAGATGTAATGCAAGAAGTTGGACAAGTTTCAATATTTCAAGTAGCATCGAAGGAAACTCATGTTCTATCAATAAAAAGGATATTCATATATCTTAAAGGAACAAGAGAGTTTGGATTGTGGTATCCAAAAGGGAATGAGCTGACTATGGTCACCTATGTAGATGCAGATTGGGAATGAATAATTGATGATCAAAGAAGTACTAGAGGAGCATCCTTCTATTTGGATGAGTTTATAGTATCTTGGTTAAGTAAAAAGCAGTCTTCAATATCATTATTTACAAAATAAGCATAATACATTGTGGAAACAACATGTTGTACTCAGGTTCTCTGGATGAAGCAAACCCTCCAAGATATACAAGTGAAGTATGATGATCCCATTTCAATATTCTATGAAAATACCAACGCTATCAGTATATCCAAGAATCTAGTGATGCATTCCAAGACCAAATATATTCCGATCAAACATATTAGAAAATGAAACTTGATCGGAATACGTTTGGTCTGTGAAAATACCAACACTATCAGTATATACAAGAATCTAGTGATGCATTCCAAGACCAAACATATTCCGATCAAGTTTCACTTTCTACAGGAATAGGTTACATAAAATAATATCAAGGTAAAGTATATTGGCACAAAGGAACAGATTGTATACATCCTCACTAAATCTATCCCAAGAGAGACATTTGAGTATCATTGAAACAAACTTGGAACAGTTTATGCTCCACAATGATCTACAAGTTTTTCAATCATAATACAAGGGAAGAGAAATCATTTTTGCAGAGACGATAAAAGAATCTTAATATGAATGTGTTTCTATATGTCAACAATTTAGTTCATAAAGAAGCACCAATGGACAAAAGTACCAGAAGAGAGAAAGTCTAGAAGCAGTTTTTCAGGGGGAGTTACCCTTTTCCATTGATTTCAAAGGGGGAGAAAGAACAAAAGCATGCATATAGGCGGAGCATTGGTCACACAAGGAGCATGAGTGTTTCCATCAATGCCAAAGGGGGAGATTGTTGGAAAATTGATTGTCATTGATGTCAATGTTAGAGGAAATCTAGAAGCCTCTAGAAGTATTGGGTATAATTGAAACATTCTCCAAATTGGTCCCCTTATGGCATAGATTTAATCATGGCCCTCATGGGAAGATGCTTTGAAGAAGTCTACGAGAAACCCAGAGGTGTGGTCATGAGGCCCAAAGTTGACTAAGAAAAATATGGTTGAATACCACTTCAAGTGTATACAAAACCCTCATATATGAATAGTACTCTTCATGTTGTTTCCAATGATAGGTGGAACGTCAAGTAGTTCTTCACAGTTGAGGAGTTATGAGGTCGTGAAGTTGGAAGCCCCAAAGATGGGTTAAGAAGCCCCTAAACGGTTACAAGTCATTAATGAAGGGGAAAGTGATTGTAAAAAGAAATTTCAGGAAGCCCTACATTTAAGGAAAAAGGCTACTTAGAAAATATATATATACACCTCAAGAAGTCTCTCATAAGTACATTCACACACAAGTTCATTTGAATATCTTCTATGTGAGCAAGAGATATTTTGGAGAGTTTGTGATGAATAAATATTAGGTAGCGAAAGAGTGAGAAGTGTGGGAGTTTCAAGATTGGAGAGGAAAGCACGTTTTTATGAGAAAACCCTAGTTAGGTTGAACCCTATGGGTCAGACTACTGGTGTCCCACGAGGCACTCCCATGGGTTTTTTAGGTATCGTCACGCGAGGCCTCGCTAGACAACAAGTCTTAGTGTCACGAGGCTAATATAAATTTTGGAAAGGATGCTTGTATCAAGTTGCAGCAAGGGTTGATGGTACAACATAGCTACTACAAGCTCTGATTTGGTATGCATAAATTGCTTCTTCATGAGTAAAGGTATGTCATTTATGCTCTTTGTTGAGGCTTGTATCATGGATGGTATGGCACATGATTAAGGTATGTCTTGGAGGCCCTTTTTGATACATGGTTGCATGTGGTTGAGGTACATGTTTTGGTGTTATTGATACATGCTTCAGACATATCCTTGCTACATAGTTCATAGATGTTATGGTTCTTTGTTAGAGGCACATATTTGTGATATTGGCATATATACTTGGTATATCATCTTGATGGTTATGGTGCATACTTGAGGCACATTGTTGAAACATTGGCACATCTAGGATACTTGGCATATGTTATGGTTATAGTACAAGTTCATGTACATGGTATGGTGATGGTTTTGATATGCATGTGAATGTATATTGTTATGGATGGTTGGTCACTAATAGAGATAGTGAAAGGTTGGATGATCGATTTATCATCAGTGACAGGTTAATGTGATAGTGACAGTGACAATGGCAGGTTGATGTATCACTGACTGTGACAATTATAGGTTGATCAGTGGTAGTGACATTGAGTCTACACTTATATTTCAAGGTAGAATAATGGGGCAAGGAAAGGGGGTTGTATCCTCCTTTCGGTTAGTGTCGAAGAAGTAAGAGATTTTATATAGATATTATATAAAATCCTTAGAAATTTGAATATTTTTACAAAACTGTTTTCAAACATTTTACTTTTTTCATATTAAGGACTAGTAATATTAGCCCATGTTTCTACATTTTAATATAAATTTCCATACTTAAAATTATCTCTGGGGTTGGTGCCTCCTTTTAATTAGTGCTGGAGAACTCAAGGAGTTATTTGTTCCTTCAGGTTGGTGCATGTAAATCAGGGGGTTGGTGCCTCCTTCCAATTGGTACTGCAAAATTTCGAAGTTGGTGCTTCATATGAATGTAATCTTTCATATATAAGAAAGAATTTTGTGGTTTTCTCCCATTTCGGTTTCCACGTAAATTCTTGTGTATTGTGTATATCTGGTTATTTTTTATGCTATGTTTATTGATATTGCTCATGATATATTTATGATATATTATTGATAAAGTTAATGATTACACGTTCTGATTAAAAGTGGTAAAAAAATGGTCATATTGATTCACCCTCCTCTCTCATTATTCCAACAGAGACCACTGGGTGGCCACAATTATACATCAATGAATCTCACTTCACTACTACTTATCAGACCCTGAGTTTCAGGAAAAAAA
>ML787660.1:168249-190658 GCA_009831015.1 Picea engelmannii | reverse complement strand
TTGAATCATTGTATTTGAAGAATATTCTACTTATATTTGAGTCATTATTGTATATATCAAATCCCCTTTTGTAGCTTGTTCAAGTCGGGTCTTATATAAGATAAAATACACTTTTTTGGATTGGGAAAACATGTATTTGTATGGTGGTATTTGTAAATTCGACCCCTAGAAATTGTAAAGTGGTTTTAGCCACTTCTAGGAGAAGTCGGCTCCACCAAGTGAAGAGACACAACCCTTGCACCACCTCACAACTTGTATTTATATGTGAGGATGGTGTCTCATTTCAACACACTCACTCACCCATCTAGTGCACATATATTGAAAACAGTTGCAGTTGCAGGAAGAAGTCTAACGAAGGAGAAGAGAGGCGCATGTTTGGTCTTGGTATGTCTTTGGTGTTTTGGTCTTAGTCTTGGCATTGTATTGGCAATCTATTATTGAGGAAGTTTTATTGGGTTTTCTTCCCCATGAGGTTTTCCCAGGACAAAATTTTGTGTACCTTGTGATCGTGTTTCTTTCAGTGATCTTCTTTATACTATTGTTTTGGAAATGCATTCAATACTCGTGAAATTTGGAAATAACCTAATAACAATAGTAAAAACTTAACATGGTATCATAGCTTAACTTAATAGATCATCTTTCACCATGTATCTAGACATATTTGTTGTCGTACAAGAAAATTAGGGCTTTTTACTGAAGAGGATTTTTTGACCAGAGACAATCTTGGGAAGTGTGCCCTACCCTAGCACATATTTTGACATCTTGAGCGAACTTTTTTTAGAGGGTGGATTCTCCAAAAATTCAAACCCTAGTTTTTAATGATACTAGAAAACCAGAACCAATAACAGAAGCACCAGAACAAAAGTGTAGAAGTCCATATTCAAGGGGTAAAACTTGGATTTTTCAAAAACGGTCACCTCCAACAAACTCACCTCAGCCCAACACATCTTCTGGTAAGTTCAGTTTCATTTTCTGAGCACTTTCATTTTCTTAGCTCCAGGTCAAAATGTCTACAAGCACCAAGCTTTTTGACAAGTTATAAGGCATGGAAAATTTCCATGCTTGGAAGTACAGAATTGGAATCATTCTTGAAGAGAATGACCTTGCAAAATTCATAAAATAAAATGTACCAGAGCTCGAAGAAAATGCAGCCAAAGAGAAGTACAAGAAGGATTGTGTTAGGGATAAAAGAATAATTGAAGATAAAAAAAGGAGGAACGTCAACCAGAAGTTGAACTTGAGAACCCAACTCAAGCATACAAAGATAAAAAAAAGAAAAGGAGAAACAGTTCAAGACTATTTCTCTAGGGTTTCTCAATTCAAGGAACAATTAGAGGAAATTAGAGACAACTTAGATGAATATGAAATCATGATGACAACTCTGAATGATATAACAAGACCTTGGGATGCCTTCATCCAAACTATTTGTGCAAGAAAAGAGAAACTCTAATTTGACATTTTATGGGATGAATGTGTTCAAGAAGAATCAAGAGTGCCTAATCAAGAATTTGTTCTATTCGAAGATGAAGATCGAGACCTAGATGCTCATTCTAAGTGTGTAAAGGGAAAGTATCATTTTAAAAAGGATATTCACTTTCATAAAGAGTCTTACTCTTAAAATAGATTCCAGAAATATCATAAAGGTCAAAGAAGGAAAAAATATTTCTCCTCCTACCAATGTTATCATTTTGTTAAGATGGGACACATTGCTATGAATTGTCCTACCAAAAGGGAAGAATACAAGAAGAGAAATAAAAAAAGACATCATTCTCTTGCAACTAAAGATGATGAGACACCCAAGAATTTATCTAAATAAGAGATTGAAGAATATTTTTTGTTCTCCGCTCTCTCATGATCTGTGACACCTGGAGAGGATACTTGGCTCATATATAGTGGTGCCTCTAAACAAATGATAGGTCAGAAGAACACTCTCTCCATTATTGTAGAGAAAAAATTATCCCATAAATTTTCACTTAGAGAGGATTATCAGTACCCAATAAAAGGATTGGGAGAAGCCACCTACAAACTTGATTCAAGAACTTCGATGAGAATGAAATATGTACTCTATGTACTAGGTTTGAAAAAGAACTTAATTTCTATTACTTCTCTAGATAAGAAAGGTTTCAAGGTTGCATTCATCGATGGTGAAGTTCTTATGTGGTCTAAAGGAAACACTATAGAATATGAAGTTTTTATTGGAATAGAAGAAGGTAGTCTATACAAGTTAAATGGTCACTCAGATGTAATATTGACTCACTCTACCAAAAGCTGTTGTGAACTTTGGTATAGAAGGATATATCAAATCAACTACAAATCCTTACCATATGTGAGCAAGGAAGTGACAGGTTTACTAGAACTAAAGGTTGATCATGAAGGTATATGCAAGGGATGTGCACAAGGAAATAACATAAAGAAACATTTTCCAAAGAGTGACAGTAAAGCAAAAGGAATTTTGGAACTTGTTCACTCATATGTATACGGTCCAATTCCATAAACCTCTATAAGCGGGTATGTATTCTATGTATCATTTATTGATGATTACTCTCATAAAACATGGATTCTTTCCTTGAATTCAAAAGATGAAGTACTTGGAAAGGTCAAGGAGTTTAAAGCCTTGGTAGAAAACCTCTCTGAAAGGAAAATCAAGAAACTCACGTCAAACAATGGAGGAGAGTACACTTCAAATAATTTTGGAATATTTTGCAAAGATGTTGGGATTAAGAGGGATCTCACCACTCCCTATAATCCTCAACAAAATGGTGTAGAAGAAATAAATAATATGATGATTATGGAAGAAATAAAGAATATGATTCATGATCAAGATCTTCCAATGCATTTATGGGTTGAAGCAACAAGAACAACAATATATGTCCAAAACATATTATCCCATAGTGAACTTGGATTCAAAACCCCCGAAGAAATGTTCATTGGAAAGAATCCAGAAGTAATCAATTGCAAAATATTTGGTTGTTCAATGTTTATACACATTGAGAAAGAAAAGATAACTAAGTTGGATCCTTCAGTAAATAAAGGAATCTTTGTTGGATACTGTGAGGTCTCTAAGGCCTTCAGAATATACATACCAGGATAACATCATATTGATATCAGTAGAGATGTAACCTTTGATGAAGAATAAACACTCAAGAGATCAATAAAATTCCATCTTGAAGAATTATACGAAGAAGAACATGTAGCTCCCAAAGTTGCAGAACCCATGAAGGAAATTGCAGTTACCCCTTCTGATGATATTCTAGAAGATCATGATATGATAGCATCTCAAGAAACTCCCAATATGACGATCTCTCACAAGATAAATCCATATTGGGTGAGATATCTTATTCAATATGCAGAGAAGTATGGTGACCCAGAAGGAACCATGATACAAATCAAGAATCCTAAGACATTCTCCAATTATATGGCCTTGATGTGTGATCTTGTAGAGAAAAAACCTACTTAATTTGAATAAGTCGTTTAGAAGAAAGAATGGATGGAGGCCATGGAAGAAGAATACTAGTCCATTATAAATAATGATGTGTGGGAAGTAGTTCCCAATCCAAATAAAAAAGGTGCAATATCTTCCAAGTGGTTATACAGAATAAAACATGCATCAGACAAAAGTGTTGAAAAATATAAGGGAAGATTTGTGGCTTGTGGATTTTATCAAAAGGAAGGTATTGAACATGAAGAAACATTTTCTCCTGTAGCGAGATACACTTCTGTCAGAACCATCATATCTCTTGCAACCAAAATGAAGTGGAATTTTCACTAGATGGATTTTAAAACAACTTTCTTAAATGGTGTTATTGAAGAAGAACTGTATATAGAACAACCACAAGGGTTTGAAGTTGAATATAGAAAGACTCATGTTTGCAGGTTGAAGAAATATTTGTATGGGTTGAAGCAAGCTCCTAGAGCTTGGTATGGAAGAATTGATATTTCCTGTTGAGGGTTCCTAAATCCCTTTAACTCAATAGTAGGAACCAAACCCGCCAGTGAGGCCCAATTAGAATTTGCAGCGTTTAATGGTGGAATGGTTCTCCAAATCTATGTGATCCAGCCAATTAATCAATGGGATTTACGTAGAGATTTGCAGGATGTCTTCTCACAAAAAAATCCTCCTCCAGTTTGATTGTTCTCTTTTTCTGTATTTTCTCTTATAGGTGGGTCCGATATAATATATGTGTTGGTAAAAACCAAATAGGTAACGAAGGGGAAATGACTTAACTACTGAAGAAGGATGATCTCGGGATAACCCTCATACTCAAGCATGCAGACAATGATTCTTACACCTACAACAAGCCTATTACTAATACATTAACCTGTTGGTGTTCCAATTATTGACTGAGATATAATTATTAGGAAAAGACATACATGCAATAAAAGATGTCTAGAAAAATAGTTTCCCTAGCTCTAATCATTAATCACACATTAGAACAATGATTTACTTTCCATCATTAGAGACAAGAACTATAAAACATTAAATCAGATAACTTATCAACAAATTCATAGGCTCTTACTTGTTACAACATCCATTCATGAGATAAAGTCAGAAATAATTATTCCTTAGATCCAATCACACATGCTTTTGATGAAAAACACAAACTTGTCTACGGTCCTAAACATGACTTCTCAATTAAGGTAGCTCTGAAATAGTTCTTTACAAATCCAAAAATGAGGGTCTTTGCCAAAACCATCGACCCTTTCTAACAGGTCAATTCTCTTATTTATAACATATTATTAACTAAAAATAACCATCAAAAGTGAAATCTAAGTAAAGAAAAACATTGCCACATGGCACTTTCATCTCTCAGACTGCTAAGATTCATCAAATGGTTTCACTTGAGTGGATGACTCTTCTCATACTCTGACCATTTGATGAAGAGTTCCTTGCATGTGTTGGAATACGAGAATGTGTTGGTCCATCGAGGCCGAAAGGATCTCCTTTATCTCCACTTCCCGTGCCTGATACTTGATTACTTTAGCACTTAGTTGCTGCAACATTGTCTGATCCTTGATCGGGTGCTCCATGAATTGTTATACTTGACCTGACACCATGTTCGCCACATTTTCTATCTCCGCAACCCATAATGAGTCTTGTTTGGCATGTACTTTGATTATGTCATGCAAGTCGACAAAGTCATCAGGTCTGTCGAATTCTTAGAGGTCGATGTCTCTCATCGCCCGATGCATATTGGTCCAAATCCTTTCGCAATCGACCCATTTCTCTTGGATTTCCTGATGAGGTTCTTGGGCCATTTTCACCCAGTATTCGGTCAACTTTTTTATGCGGTCGATGTTGATGTCACTTAGTATCTGAATGTCATGTTCTTTGACGTCTCGGTCTTGTTGAACCACATTGATGTAATTGATCCTTTCCATTTCTTGGTGGGATTTTTGATACCATATTTCCATTTCATTACACGTTTCTAGTGCCATAAGAGTGTTTTCTTGGAACTCGGTTATCCCTGCAGTGAAAAGGTGTCTCTCATTCATGAATTTACTGTAGGCATCCTAGAATTCGCTTCTCAAGAACACCGTGGCATGTGTGGAGTCTTGATAGTATTTCTCCAAATGGCGTAGATGCTCCAATGCCTTCAACGCATCGGCCAGATCCTCTTCATCCTTCCTTGCTCTATCCAGGGTGGCATTTGTGATTTCCATCCCTGAGTCGATAAAGCTCAGACGTCTTGGCATGCTCCATGCTAATAAATTTTTCCTTTGTGGTGATGAGGATGGAGATGTCCAGAGTAAGCCTCCTCTTCTTGGTGGTTCTCCTTATGATGGTTTTCCTCTTTCAATCGTAGGTGATAGCTTATATATCAATGACCTCATACGTGGGTTCAGGGATTTTCTCCTCTCCCTAGGTAAGCATGTTTCTCAGGCTCTCGATGGTGTAAATCTGTTCAAGGTTGGGTTCTTGAACCTCTCACGTATGTCCCAAAATTTCATCCTCTGATTGTTGCTCATCGGGAGGTAAAGTAATTGCCAAGTTTGATGGAACAAGGGCAGGATCGGTACTTACTTGATAATCGGTTGTTGAGAAGTCGATTTCCTATTGTGAAATTTCTTCTTCTTGTTCACCCGACCCTATATCATCCTTTGGTTTGTCCACTTTGGTCCTCGTTGCATCGAGTAGCTTAGTGTCTAAGACACTTTCGACCTCCTGGTCACTATGTAGAAGGCTTTGAACTTGAGCATCAGGAGTTGGGGAAGATGCTTTCTCGGGCTCCTTTTCCTTTGTGATCTGTACCAGAGTAACCAGGGAAACCTATGAACTCTCCTCATCACCATAGATCGTTATTAATTCATGTAGGGGGTTTGGTGCACTTGCTCTCCCTGATGTCCTTGCTATCTTGGGTTGAGACAAATTCCCCTTGGTGATCCAACCTATGGCGTTGAAACTTCAGGGTTATATGACCCTTTGGCTTCTCCAATTTGTATCATCTCTCGGTCACTTGGTCCTTCCCGACTTTCGATTGGATTGTCAGCATGAACCCTTGTCATATCTACGAGTTCTGGATTGTTCTACAACTAATCAATTACTCTTTGTGCCTGTTCCATTAGGAGCAATCCCCTTCCCTGTGCCTCTGGTGTCAAAGAAAATCCCCTACTATGCATCTCTGTTTCCTCTGCATATCTAATTTATTCCCTGGCTCTGAGGTCCTATTGAGCCGACTTATCTATTGTTGTTGCATGTTCATCCATTCTCATGGCTTTGAACCTGGTCATTTTTGGGTCGCCCATTACTTGCACCACCTCGTCCCAGTCCCGGGTGTTCTCTATGAAGAGTTCATATTCAAACTTATCGTGAGCATACGGCCAACAGGATGACTCTTGTTAAGCATGTTGCAGGACCAGGCCCTAATTTGGATCATGCTTGAGGAATCGGCCTATTGGGAATATGAACTTGAGTTGGCTCATCCCTTCTTGTTTGGCTTGAGTGATATCCTTTATCAAATAGAACCCTACATGGAAACCATAGGGTATGAAAGCTTGTTTCTTGTCTTTCAACAGGGTGTCATTGTAGCCTTGCAAGATGGTATGATAACATATTTCTCCCATGACGATTCAGTCTGGGACATGAGTTGGTAGGAGATGTGGTGCTCCAGCAGCTCCAAACACCCTAATGTAGGTGGCATGCTCGTCCAAATACTGATGGCCTAACTTGGATATCATTTTCTTGGCTTCCGTCGATAGCCTTGGGAAATCCTTCTTAAAAAGAATGAAATAAATTCGGGCGATAAGTTCATTGCAAATGAGGGAGTAAGATTTCTTATACCTGTTTTCCCATAGCACGTTGAATTAGATGTGGACCGAAATCTCTGCAACATGCCAGCATAGATTCATGTCAGAAAATATGTTCCTAGGGCACATGACATCAAGCATGTATAAAGCCATGTAAAAAGTTGGTGCTTCCCATTCCTTCAGCTTCTGATCCTGCTGCACACATGTGCTTAATTGCTTGGAGATTATTTCTCCCCAGTTGAATTTTCACCCAATGATCATAATTGTGTATGCTAAAGGAATCCATGCTTCTAAAAACTTAGAGCAATATTTCTGTCTGTATAACCGACAGAAGAGAGCCATCAAATAGATGCATGGATCCCTCAAGTTAACCGTCCCATACTAGTCAGTGCTCTGGTTGATAAACTTCTTGTCCTCCCTCCACCATGAGGCCATCAGTCGGCTAGTGTCGTGGCATTCGTATAACTTCACCACAAAGTCTATGTTTAGCCTCTCCTCTAGATCTCTGAGTTTGTAATATTTCTAAACTTCTATCGGGAGGAAAAATCCGACACACCCACCATTTTCATAGTTTATTAAACATTTATGTGTGTCTATGTGGTTGATGAGACACTTCAGGACCTCTATGCAGGGGAAAATGGGGGTTCTTCTTTCCAACATATGTAGATACAACCGCCGGATGTTCAGGAACACCTAGTATTCAAGCGCCCTTACATTTGGATAACTGTGTGGGAAATATTTTGGATATTCTTCTTGGTTGATCCTGTTAAAGAGATCCCCCCAACATGGGAGCACCATCTTGGACCCGGTGCTTTCCTCTATATCACCAAAGGTCGGAGGCTGGATGAAAAATTTCTTCGTTCTTGTCTTTATGATAGGATACATCCTAGGGATGTACTCCAATTGCCTCACGGTTCCTGGAGAAGAACCTTCACTTGTCTCTGGTTCTTTTAGATTTGGTGCTCTCGGTGAGCGTCTGGTGTTTGGATTTCTCGGTGGCATTGTTCCTCTGAAGCTTCTTAAAACCTGGTTATTTTGATAATCATGGGGTCGATACAGCCTTTGATTTTCTCATCTTTCTCCTTCAGACGCTCTGGAATTATCTCATGCGTATAATGAATTCGTTCACAACGAATCAAAAGATTTTAAACAGGAAATATCTTACCGTGTCGCATCAGTCATTCAATTTGGCTTATGATTGAATTTTCAATAAATCTGTCATCGAATATCTAGAACTTAAATCCATCGTGGGTTGATGGCGGAGGCACGGATGGTGATGCAGTCTATCGGTGATTTCACACATGTTATTTTGATTGGCGCACGAGGTAGAAACTAATGCAAGATCGGGTATTAATTAGCTCCTTAAATTCCTAAAATCTGATCGTATCTAATGCTAAAAAACGTCTCGTTGTGTCGCTCCTTCAGTGGGTGGATCAGGGCTCAAGGTCATGTTGTGAAAATTTTCTTTGATACTCTCCTATAAAATCTCTGAAACCAATCAATATTACCGTATAGTGTTGATGTGGAAAAGCTGACTTGGAGGTGTGACTAGGAACTAGGTAACCAAAAATTACTTGGGATAGAACTAGATTGTACGACCTTCTTACCTGGTAAATACACACAACATTGGATACCATTGACTTAGTTCGCTTGTGTTATTCTAAGTCGAGACTTTCCTTAAGATATTCTTTCTAAAATAAACCTTATCTTTATGATGCCAAAAAGTGCCAAGGATTGGTGATCGGTGATAATCCTACCAAAGCGCTCTTAGATCGGCTCCCTTGAAAAAAGTCTCGATGCCAAAAAACCACATCGGGGATCGCAGATCAGGGATAACTTTATCATGATAAAAATGTCTTTTGTGATCCTTCTGGGTTTTCCCCGATCCCGATAAAGTGCGTCGGGCATACACTATTGACGATTTTGTTTCGTCCTTCATTGACTTCTACCCTTCTTGTCTTTTACCAATGCTGAAGGGGAATCGACTATCGGTGATATCTTTATGAGAAAAACTTAACGCAAATCAAAAATTCCTTTTGCCAATGCCGATGGATATTGATGCTCGGCGACTGTGGTTTTTCGAGTGGTTCCTCTTTCTTCTTTGAATTCCTTTCGATGTCGAACCTGAGTGTGTTGGGTGAAGTGTTTGGTTGTCGATTCCTTATTCAGGTGTTAAGGTATTTTTAGTGATGGGGTTTCATAAGTTCAAGAAAACCTGAATAGGTGATGAGAGTCATGAAAATAAGCAAAGACAAAAAAATTCTCAAAATGAAATTGAATCAGACAATGCAGAACATCAAGTGGTACCCAAAAAGTAAAAAATGTGATAATGCTTTTTAGGGTGTGTTGAGTGCTCAACAGTTCCCTGACAAGATTTGGATTTACCAAGAGTAAAGGTGATCCTAACATTTACTTCAAGGTTATGAGTAATGAGCCAGTTATATTTCTACTATATGTGGATGATTTATTCTTGACAAGAGAATAAAATCTCATCACAGATTGCAAGAAGAAGCTCGTTGCAGAATTTGAGATGAAAGACATAGGCCCGATGCTTTATTTATTAGGTATTGAAGTTTGGCAGAACCTAGAGAAGATATTCCTTAACCAAGGGAAGTATGCAGTTGAAATATTGAAGAGATTTGACATGGTGGAATGTAAATCCGTGACCACACCCACGCAAAAAAAAAATCAATGTCTTGGTTGATACTTTGTCATAGTTGGTTGATGCTACTTTATACTGACATATTATTGGTTAATTGATGTATCTAACGAATACCAGGCTAGATATATGATTTTATGTGAACACCTTCAGTCAGTATCTATTGGATCCAAAATGTATTCACCTTGTAGCTGCAAAGCATGTGATGAGATACCTTAAGGGTACATTGGATTATGGCCTATGTTATACCAGAGATCATTACTTCAGACTGTATGGTTATACTAATTTAGATTGGGATGGAAGTGCTTCAGATAGAAAGATAACTTCATGATATAGATCAAATCATTTTTTGTGGATTGATCAAGTCGGGTCTTGTATAAGATCAAATCTCATTTTGTGGATTGGTCAAACATGTATTTGTATGGTGGTATTTGTAAAGTTGGCTTGTAGTAATTGTAAATTGGTTTTAGCCACTTCTAGGAGAAGTCATCTCCACCAAGTGAAGAGACAAAAACCTAGCACCACCTCACAACTTGTATTTATATGTGAGAATGGTGTCTCATTTTAACAAACTCACTCACTCATGTAGTGTGTATATCTCGAAGACAGTTGCAGTTGCAGGAAGAAGAATAATGAAGGAGAAAAGAGGTGCATGCTTGGTCTTGGTCTGTGTTTGGTGTTTTGGTCTTAGTCTTGTCATTGTATTGGCAATCTATTATTGAGGTAGTTTTAATGGGTTTTCTTCCCCATGATGGTTTCCTAAGATAAAATATTGTATACCTTGTGATCATGTTTCTTTCAGTGATCCTCCTTATAATTTTGTTTTGGAAATGCATTGAATGCTCATGAAATTTGGAAATAACCTAATAACAACAGTAAAAAATTAGCAGTCACTGTTAAAAATGTCTTTGCACATTTTTGGGTTCATTTTGGGCTACCATAGACAATCATTTTAGATATAAATGGTAGGTTCCTCAACATCGTTTGGTCCAACCTAGGGGCTCTAATGAACACCAAGTTGACCAAATTGATTTCCTTTCTTCCCCAAACAAATGGACAAATAGAGGTGGTCAACAAGATTATTGTGCATATCCTACACATGTACAAATCCAAGAATCCACGTACATAGGATGATAGCTTCCCATATGTTTATCATATCTATAAAACAAAACCTCCATAACTCTATTTTTTCGCAACCATTTTTAGGTGTGTCTAGAGTTCTAGCCATTGCCTTCCATCAATGTATCTCTACCCATTCAAGATTCCCCAAAAAAGTCCTCCCATGCTCAAACCAAGGCAGAAAAAGTATCCAAATTAATTGAATGGATCCAACACCTCCAAAAACAAGTTCATGATATCTTGGAGAAGACTAATTCCAAGTATAAGCAATGACATGACTAGCATCGATTTCCTCACAATTTCCAGGTTGGTGACAAGGTGTGATTTCATTTGTATAAACAGTTCCTCATAGACCCCACAAGAAAATTAAACAACTCCAATGTGGGCCTTACACCATCACCAAGGCTGGGGATAAAAAAGAGTTTGAATTAAGTGTTCCTCCTTTCCTTGGCCTGCATCTAGTATTTATTGTGGATCTACTTCAACCATATTTCCTACCTTTTCTAGACATCTCGAAGGTGGTTGAGGAATTGGAACCTACAAAATGCATTCTCGAATGCATTTCATAGGATCCAATGTATTAGATCATGGAAACTAGGATGAAGGGCACCCACCAATAGAACATATATCTCTATCGACTTGTAAAACCAAGACAACTACTTTGGCAAGGCAAGTGGCTCACCAAGGTTCAAATTCGGTAAATGTTTGCCCATATCCTAAGGGAACTTGATGCAATGGGGACCATTTATTCCTAAAGGGTTAATAATAATCTGGGTGGATATCAATGGCCACCCACCTCTTCCATGGACTCATCACGGTTCTCCTTCTTGTCCATTTTTTTTTATGATTTTCGGGTCCTAAACTTTCGGGGTCGTTTTGAGGCACTAAAGGATGTTTTTTGGCCATTCAAGGGCCTCAAGTTTCCATGAAATTCCCAATCCTTTCCAATGAGCTATTATATGCCCCAAACAAAGATTGTATGCAAAAGTTGTGCCCCCAAGAAGATGACACATCAACTAACCACCTCGAGGCCCACATTAAACTTTTTGGTGCTTCACCTCCTAGGGTTAGGTTTTTGGAACTTCATGGTTATTTATTTATTTTAAAAGGAAATTATTTTGGCCCATTGTATGATCTTTCTACGAATGAGAATACCCAACATCTCTTTCTCTTTAGAGATAAACTATCACCATTCTATCCAGTTTGTGTTCTACATTATTCTAATATTTTATTCATTAATAGAAGTTGGGTTTCACTGAATTTTTGTATTATTTGCAATAGTTTTGTTTGTATCTCATTTTGTTCTTGATAAAATCTGGGTCACTAGGTGCCAGGTATTTTGGGAGATTTGGGCTTAATTTCCCTGCCTATATGTGCAGTCTCAACCGACAATTTCCCCCCACAATATTTTATTATTATTTAGTAGTCGTAGTTTCCATTCCTACACTCCACATAGGTGACTATGAGGGGATTATTGTCGTACCTAAGATGGATGATGTATTTTCACCTTGGCTCTTTGGGAGGGTGTCAATCCTCACAAGGAAACTTTCACCTTAGGTGAACATTGCATGCATGTTATCGTAATTGTTTCTCATACCTTTGTTGATTAGTCTCAAGACTTAATGAACCCATATTTGTCTTCAAAAGGTCCCTTGATTGGATTTTCACTACGTTAGACCCAAGATCTAATCCACCTGGGCTATTATTTAGAGAAGTGTTTTTTGTGTGGTGTTTTATCTATGTACTTTTTAGTGGTGTGATATATTTGTCTAGTTGGCTTTAGGGAGTCTATCTATCACTACTTTTGAATCATTGATTCAAGGTGGTTGACCGACAGCTCCATTGGTCATGTTGTTTCCAATGATAGGTATAATGTCATGTAGTTCCTCACAGTTGAGGAGTTATGAGGTCTTGAAGTTGGAATCCCCAAATATGGGTTAAGAATCCCCTAAATGGTTACAATTCATTAGTGAAGGGGTAAAGTGGTTTTAATAAGAAAGTTCAAGAATCCCTAAAGTTAAGGAAAGGGGTTTCTTAGAAAAAATATATATACACCTCAAGAAGTCTCTCGTTAGTACATTCACACACAAGTTCATTTGAATATCTTCTATGTGATAAATTTATATTTTGGAGAGTTTGCGATCACAAAATCTGAGGCAACGAAAGAGTGAGAAGTGCGGGAGTTTCAGTATTGGAGAGGAAAGAGGATTTTTATGATAAAAACCTAGTTTGGTTGAACACTGCGGGTCAGACTACTGGTGTCCCATGAGGTACCCCCACGAGTTGTATATGGCTCATCACATGAGTCCCCACTAGACAAAAACTCTTAGTATCGTGAGGATAAGATAAATTTGGGAAAGGATGCTTATATCAAGTTGCACCAAGGGTTGATGGTACAATAGAGATGCTAAAGGATCTGAGTTGGTATGTATCATTTTATTCTTCACGAGGAAATGTATGTCATGTATGTTATTTATTGAGGCTTGTATCATGGATGGTATGACACATTCTTAAGGCATTTCTTGGAGGCCCTTTTTGGTACATGGTTGCATCTGGTTGAGGTACATGTTTTGGTGTTATTGATACATGCTTGAGACATTTCCTTGCTACTTGGTTCATGGATGTTATGGTTCTTTATTAGAGGCATGTATTTATTATATTGGAATATATCCTTGGTATTTCATCTTGATGGTTATGTTGCATACTTGAGGCACATTGTTGAGACATTGGCACATCTTGGTTACTTGGCATATGGTATGGTACAGGTTCTAGTACAAGTTCATGTACATGGTTAATGTACATGATATGGTGATGGTTTTGGTATGCATGTGAATGTATCTTGTTATGGTTGGTTGATCAATGACAAAGATAGTGACAGGTTGGATGATCGGTTGATCATCAGTTATAGGTTGATGTGATAGTGATAGTGGCAGTGACAGGTTGATGTATCAGTGACAATGACAATTACAGGTTGATTAGTGGTTGTGAAAATGAGTCTACACTTATATTTCAAGGTGGTGGAATGGGTAAAGGAAAGGGGTTTGTATCCTCCTTCCAGTTAGTGTCGGAGAACTAAGGGAGTTTATATAGATATTATATAAAATCCTTAGAAATTTGAATATTTTAACAAAACTATTTCCAAACATTTTACATTTTTCATATTAAGGAATAGTAATATTAGCCCATGTTTCTACATTTTAATATAAATTCCCATCCTTAAAATTATCTCTCGGGTTGGTGCCTCCTTTTGGTTGGTGTCGGAGAACTATGGGAGTTGGTGCTTCCTTCAAGTTGGTGCCTATAAATCAGGGGGTTGGTTCCTCCTTCCATTTGGTGCTGGATAATTTTGAAGTTGGTGCTTCATGATGAATGTAATGTTTAATATATAAGAAATCATTCTGTGGTTTTCTCATATTTCAGTGTCCATGTAAATTATGGTGTATTGTGTATCTCCAGTTCTTTTTTATGCTCTTTTGATTGATATTTCTCATGATATATTGATGATATAGTGTTGATAAAATTAATGATTACATGTTCTTATTAAAAGTGGTAAAAAAATTCTCATACTGATTCACCCTCCCCTCTCATTATTCCAACAAAATCCAATGGGTGGCCACAATTATACATCAATGACTCTCACTTCACTGCTACTTATCAGACCCTGAGTGTTAGGAAACCAATTCCATACTTCCACCTCTAGGATTTTCTCTTGTGTTATCTCAAAAATATTTGTGTTCCTTCAAGCGAGTGTGAAATACTAATTTGTGAGACACATTATAGTTGAGTGGTAGGGAATTTCAGGGTGGAGAAGATAGTAGAAATACTTCATAAGAATTTCTAATGTCCTAAGCTTCGAAATGAAATTAACCAATACATTAGGTCATCCACTTCTTGTTCCATTGTTGAGTCTTCCATCAAGATGTAAGGTTTGTACAATCCTCTCCCTACACCAGACAAGCCCCGAGGGTCTGTGTCCATGCATTACATGTTAGGGTTTCCCCCCACCAAACATGGTCATGATTTTGTTTCTGTGGTCATCGATTGGTTCTTTAATATGGCCATTTAAACACCCTATTAATGAGTATCACAACCAAGGTCATTGTTGAATTATCGTACCTTTGAAGAATATTCTACTTATATTTGATTCATTATTGTATAGATCAAATCCCATTTTGTGGATCGATCAAGTCGGGTCTTGTATAAGATAAAATTCCCTTTTTTGGATTGGTCAAACATGTATTTGTATGGTGGTATTTTTAAAGTCAGCCCCTAGTAATTGTAAAGTGGTTTTAGATACTTATAGGAGAAGTCGGCTCCACCAAGTGAAGAGACACAACCCTAGTGCCACCTCACAACTTGTATTTATATGTGATCATATCTAGTGCACATATCTTGAAGATAGTTGCAGTTGCAGTTGCAGGAAGAGGTCTAATGAAGGAGAAGAGAGGTGCATTATTGGTCTTGGTATGTCTTTGGTGTTTTGATCTTATTCTTGGCATTGTATTGGAAATATGTTATTGAGGAAGTTTTTCTAGGTTTTCTTCCCCATGAGGGTTTCCCAGGATAAAATGATTTGTAACTTGTGATCGTGTTTATTTCAGTGATCCTTTCTATACTTTTTTTTTGGACATGCATTGAATGCTCATGAAATTTTTAAATAACCTAATAACAACAGTAACAACTTAACATGGTATAAGAGCTTGAATGGATAAAGCATCTTTCACTGGGTATCTAGACGTCTCTGTTGTCGTACAAGAAAATTAGTGAATTTTACTGAAGAGGGTGTTTTTACCAAATACCATCTTGGGAAGTGCCCCTTACCCTAGCTCATCTTTTGAAAGCTTGAGAAAAAAATTTCAGTGGTTGGATTCTCTGGAAAGTCAAACCGTAGTTTTGACTGATACCAGAAAACCAGGAAACCAGAACCAGTACCAAAAGCACTTGTCCAGAAGTGCACAAGCCCAGTTTCAGGGAGTAAAACTTGAATTTTTCAAAAACGGTCAGCTCCAGCAAACTCACCTCAGCCCCACACACCTCCTGGTAAATTTAGTTTCATTTTCTGGGCACTTTCAATTTCTGGTCATTTTCTTAGCTCCAGGTGAAGATGTTTGCAAGAACCAAGCTTGTTGACAAGTTAGAAGGTTTGGAAACCTTTTTTTCTTGGAATTATAGAATTGGAATCAATCTCGAAGAGAATTACCTTGCAAAAATCATAAAATAAAATGTACCAGCGCCCGAAGAAAATGCATCCAAACATAAGTACAAGAAGGATATGATTAGGGATAAAAGAATAATTGCAGATTCCATTGAATACCACTTGATCCCTCAAGTGTCTTCTAAGAATAATCCAAAATAAATGTTTGATTCCCTAACTATAATTTATGAAGGAACATCAACCGGAAAATGAACTTGAGAACCCAACTCAAGAATACAAAGATGCAAAAAGGAGAAACAATTCAAGACTATTTCTCTAGGGTTTCTCAATTCAAGGAACAATTAGAGGAAATTGGAGACAAATTGGATGATTATGAACTCATGATGAAAACTCTTAATGGTCTCACAATACCTTTGGACACCTTCATCCAAACTATTTGTGCAAGAAATGAGAAACTCTAATTTGACAGTTTATGGGAAGAATGTGCTCAAGAAGAATCAAGAGTAGCTAACCGAGAAGCCATTCTATTAAGAGATGAATATCAAGCCCTAGATTCTCATGCTAAGGGTGGAAAGGGAAAGTCTCATTTTCAAAAGGAGACTCACTTTCATAAAGAGTCTCACTCTCCAAACAGATTCCAGAATTATCATAAAGGTCAAAGAAGGCAAAATGATTTCTCCTCCTACCAATGTTATCATTGTGATAAGGTGGGACACATTGCTAAGAATTGTCCTACCAAAAGGGAAGAATACAAGAAGAGAAATAACAATATACATCATGCCCATGAAGATGAAGATGATGATCCACCCAAGAAGTTAGCTAAATAAGAGATTGAAGAATATGTTTTTTTCTCCGCTCTCTCAGGATCTATGATACCTAGAGAGGATACTTGGATCATACATAGTGGTGCCTCTAAACACATGAAAAGTCAGAAGAACACTCTCTCTAGTATTGTAGAGAAAAAAACCTCCTAGAAAGTTTCACTTGGAGATGATTATAAGTACCCAATCAAAGGATTGGGATAAGCCACCTACAAACTTGATTCAAGAACTCTGATGAGAATGAAAGATGTACTATATGTACCAAGTTTGAAAAATAAATTAATTTCTATTTATTCTCTATATAAGAAAGGTTTTAGGGTTGCATTCGTAGATGGTGAACCTCTTGTGTGGTCTAAAGGAAAAACTATAGAAGATGCATTTGTTATTGGAATATAAGAAGGTGGTATGTGCAATTTAAAGGGTCACTCAAATGTAGCCTTGATTGACTCTACTTAAAGTCCTTGTGAACTTTATCACAGAGGGCTAGCTCACATCAACTGCAATGCCTTACCATATGTTAGCAAGGAAGTCACAGGTTTACG
This sequence comes from Picea engelmannii, assembly GCA_009831015.1. Lineage (NCBI taxonomy): Eukaryota > Viridiplantae > Streptophyta > Pinopsida > Pinales > Pinaceae > Picea > Picea engelmannii. The sequence goes on along the minus strand of ML787660.1, from coordinate 173,117 downwards.
AGAATTAAAGGTTGATCATGAATGTGTATGCAAGGGATATGCATAAGGAAAGAACATAAAGAATCATTTTCCAAAGAGCAACAATAAAGCAAAAGAAATTTTGGAACTTGTTCACTCAGACGTATGTGGTCCAATGCCATCAACCTCTCTAAGAGGGTATGTATACTATGTACCATTTATTGATGATTACTCTCATAAAACATGAGTTTATTTCTAGAAGTCAAAAGATGAAGTACTTGGAAAGTTCAAGGAATTCAAATCCTTGGCAGAAAACCTCTCTAAAAGGAAAATCAAGAAACTCAGGTCAGAAAATGGAGGAGAGTAAACTTCAAATGATTTTCGAAGATTTTTCATAGATTTTGAGATTAAGAGAGAGCTCACCACTCCCTATAATCCTTAACAAAACAGTGTAGTAGAAAGAATGAATAGGACAGTTATGGAAGCAATAAAGAATATGATTCATGATCAAGACCTTCCAATTCACTTATGGGTTGAAGCAACAAGAACAACAATATATGTGGAGAACATATTATCCCATAGTGCACTTGGATTCAAAACCCCAGAAGAAATGTTCACTACAAATAATCTAGAAGTAATCCATCTCAAAATATTTGGTTGTCCATTGTTTGTACACATTCTGAAACAAAAAAGAAGTAAGTTGGATCCTATAGGAAAGAAAGGAATCTTTGTTGGATACTGTGAGGTATATAAGGACCTCAAAATATACATACCAATATACCATCATATTGATGTCATCATATATGTAACCTTTGATGAATATGAAACACTCGAGAGATCAATAAAATTCCATCTTGAAGAAGTATATGAAGAAGAACATGTAGCTCCCAAAGTTACAAAACTCGTGAAGGAAATTGCAGTTACCCCTAATGATGAGATTCTATAAGATCATGGTATGATAGAATCTCAAGAGCCTCCCCATATGACAATCTCTCACAAGAGAAAGCCAGCTTGGGTGAGAGAGCTTATTCAATATGCAAAGAAGTATGGTGCCCCAGAAGGAACCATAAGACAAAGAAAGACGCCTAAGCCATTCTCCAACTATATGTCCTTGATGTGTGATCACATAGAGAAGGAACCTCCTTGCATTGAAGAAATCATTCATAACAAAGAATGTATGGACTACATGACAGAAGAATACCAATCCATTATAAAGAATGATATGTGGGAAGCAGTTCCCAAGCCAAAGAAAAAAGGTGTGTTATCTTCCAAGTGGAAATAAAAAATAAAACATGCAACAGACGAAAGTATTGAAAAATACAAGGCAAGATTTGTGGCTCGTGGATTTTCTCAAAAGGAAGGTATTGACTATGAAGACACATTTGCTCCTATAGAAAGAAACACTTCTATTAGAACCATCATATCTCTTGTAGACAAAATGAAGTGGAATTTCCACCAGATGGATGTGAAAAAAACTTTCTTAAATGGTTTTATTAAAGAATAAGTGTATATAGAACAACCACAAGGGTTTTAAGTTGATTGTAGAAAGACTCATGTCTGCAGGTTGAAGAAAGATGTGTACACGTTGAAGCAAGATCCTAGAGATTGGTATGGGGGAATTGATAGTTTCCTGACAAGATTGGGATTTACCAAGAGTAAATTTGATCCTAACCTTTACTTCAAGGTTATGAATGATGATCCAGTTATATTTCTACTATATGTGGATGATTTTTTCTTGACAAGAGAAGAAAATCTCATCACATATTGAAAGAAGAAGCTCATTACAGAATTTGAGATGAAAGACCTAGGCCCGATGCATTATTTCCTAGGTCTTGAAGTTTGGAAGAGCCCAGAGATTATATTCCTTAACCAAGGGAAGTATGCAGTTGAAATACTGAAGAGATGTGACATGTTGGAATGTAAATCCATGACCACACCCATGGAAGTGAATTTGAAGCTCCTGGTTGATACTTTGTAAGAGTTGGTTGATGCTACTCTATACAAACATATTATTGGTTCATTTATGTATATGAAGAATACTAAGCCAGATATATCCTTTGCTGTGAACACCTTGAGTTAGTATCTCGTGGAGCCCAGATGTGTTCACCTTGTAGTTGCAAAGCATGTGATGAGATACCCTAAGGGTATGTTGGATTATGGTCTCTGTTATACTGGAGATCATGAATTTAGGATGTATGGCTATACTAATTCAAATTGGGATGGAAGTACTTTAGAAAGAAAGAACACTTCAGGATGTTGTTTCAGTTTGGGGTAAGCCATAACTTCGTGGCAAAGCAGGAAGCATTCCAGTATTTTTATCATCACGACAAAAGCAGAGTACATTACAACATGTTACGCCAGTTGTGAAGCCATATGGATTCGAAAGTTGTTGATAGGTTTGTTCGATCTGGAGATGGATTCTACCATGATCCTATGTGATAACCATAGTTGTATAAAGATGACATAGAACCCAATGTTTCATGATAATTCGAAGCACATAGAGATCTGGTACCACTACATTCGTGACATGGTGCAGAAGGGAGTTGTAAAGCTCCAATATGTTGGCACATATGAGTAGGTTGAAAATATGTTGACTAAGCCTCTGTCTCATGTGAAGTTTGAGTACTTCTAATACAAGCTTGGTGTTGTCTGAAAGGACCTCTATCGAAAGGGGGAGTTATGTTGATGATGTTTATTTTTCAATAAGCCAGGTTAAGCATGAAGTTCATTCCATTTTTAGAATTTAACTTAACCATAACCAATAATGTTTCAACAACCAATATCACAAGAAGAAATACCATGCATAAGAACACAATAAGTATCCTAGGAAACCCTTCTCAACAAGGGAAGAAAACCCAACCAAAATCCTTTTCTATATTCTTCAAGAGAAATAAATTCACCACCAATGAAACCTAGCACACAAGAGGGTGCTCAAACCCTAGAAGACTACCACCCAAGAGAGGTGTGCACTTTTCCCAAGAAGATGTACTTGCTGAAATTTCCAAACTCACACAAAAGATGTGTTTCCTCAATGGGGAATTTACCTTTACCTATACTAAACTGAACCTGTCAACAGAAGTGTCTATTGGCACAATAGGGTCGACCTCTCTATCTCATAATATAATTAATATTGACCATATTAATTATCTTTTACATTAATTAACAATTACATTAAGGTGGGGCTGACTTGTACCCTTTATATTACAATTAGGGTTACAGGTAGGTCTGACTCTTGAACAATATAGAAAGGTATATCATACACCCACTAGTGTTCATCCACTAGGGGCACATCCATATGGATTTCCATATCTCTGGCTCGCTGCATTACACAAAAGAACCACTTCTAGTGCTCAGCCACTAGGATCACGTTCACATGTGCTCATCCATAGGCACATCCACTCAACAGATCTTCTTTCCCACTGCATTACATGGGAGAGTTTTCTGGAGTTTCTCATCAACTCTCTACTCATAGGAGGTTAATACATCATCTTCATTTATGTTCTCGTGACGATGCACCCAACACTTTGGGACTTCACACATTCACCTTGTGCTCAGCTACAGACATGTCCAACTCTGCACATCTCTTTTCTCACTGCATTACACATGAGAATCATCTAGAGTTATTCTCAACTCTCTGTAAGGAGGAGGCCATATCTACATTCTATATCTGTCTCATATAGGAACCACACACCCCTCTCAGGGGATTTATCTCAGGTTTTTAAGTTGGAGAATGTCTCACGTAGCTGCAATAATGAACAAATGATAATATGGTATCCTAACCAACAATGGGTAGCTCAGTTAGGATTTTATATCCTAGGGGACTGATCATCCTTGGATAGATCCCAAAGGTCCGGTAAGGATGTTCTGTCAGAGTACCTATGCATATATATGCTAGTTGTGGTCAGTAGTGGTAGCTCATTTAAGATTTTATATCTTAGGGAATCTTATGATTCACTGGAAGATCATGAGGCCATCTCTACATTCCAGCTCTGTCTTAGATAGGAACCACACACCCCTCTCAGGGGATTTCTCTCAGGTTTGTAAGATGGATAATTTCTCACGTAGTTGCAATCATCAACACTCCCTCTCAGATAGGGAGGAATTCTTCATCGTGCCAAGTCTCACACGAATGTACTTTGAACTTTGTCTTAGTTAGAGTCATCAACACTCCCTATCAACTAGGGAGGAATTCTTCACCAAGTTAATTTGGTGAAGATGTCTACAATATCCTCATGGGTAGGAAGGTATTGCATGTGTATTATTTTCTTCTTCATCATATCTATGATATAAAGATATTTCATCTCATCATGTTTCGATCCATCAGGAAACACTGGGTTCTCAAAGATATTTACACACGGCTCTTGGTTATCATCATAGAATCCATATCATGGTCAAGTAAATGTTTCAGAAGCTTGTGAAGCCATGTGGCTTCTCATATTCAATGCTATATACTCTGCTTCTGTGGTACTCAAGGCCACATAGTTTTGTTTCCTGCTACATCAGGAAATCTTGGCAAAACTTCATGGTAAGACAAAAAATGTATGTGATATTCTGGTCCACTATACTCTCTACTCAATTTGTATCGACATATCCTGCAAACTCAAGTTCACATTGGAGGCATATCTTAGGCCATGTCCAACTGTGCCTCATATATATCTCAATACATGCTTTACTTCTATCCAGTGAGTCTGTCTCGGCTGACTCATGGATTGACTAAGTACATTCACTTCATGACATGAATTTGATCTGGTGTTAACTAGATACATCAACGATCCAATCATTTGTGGATCAATATTGTAAGTTTTAAACCTGCGAAGTAAAGCAATGCATATAGATTCTTAAGCAATACATAAATTAATCAATGGCTCATACACAGAGTACACAGAGATTTTATATCGGAAACCCTCAAC
>ML787660.1:105393-161254 GCA_009831015.1 Picea engelmannii | reverse complement strand
TGTGCTCATCCATAGGCATGTCCACTCAACAGATCTTCTTTCTCATTGCATTACACATGAGATTGATCCGGAGTTTCTCATCAACTCTCTTCTCAGAGGAGGCTAATACATCATCTTCATTTCTATTCTCATGAAGATGCACCCAACACTTTGTGATTTCACACGTTCACCTTGTGCTCAGCCACAGGCACGTCCAACTCTACAGGTCTCCTTTCTCACTGCGTTACACAGGAGAATCATCTAGAGTTCTTCTCAACTCTCTGTAAGGAGGATTCCATCTCTACATTCTAGCTCTATCTCAGATAGCAGCCACACAACCCTCTCAGGGGATTTCTCTCAGTTTTCTAAGCTGGAGAATGTCTCACGTAGCTGCAATCATCAACAAATGATACTATGGTATCCTGACCAACAACGGGTAGCTCAGTTAGGATTTTATATCCTAGGGGATTGATCATTCCAGGACAGATCCCGATGGTCCGGTAAGGATGGTATTTCATAGTACCTATGCATGTCTATGCTAGTTGTGGTTAGTAGTGGTAGCTCATTTAGGATTTTATATCCTATGGAATCTTATGATTCATGGGAAGATCATGAAGGTTCGGTAAGGACGATCTATCAGAGTACCACAAATGTTGTGTTTTTTGCACCTACCTCATTATGTTGCCACATATAGATGTTGTTCTAGCTTCATGTTGTTGATTATGTTGTTCTAGCTTCATGGTGTTGATGATGTTGTTCTAGCTTCGTGGTGTTTATGATTTTCTTCCAACTTCATGTTATTGATGATGATGATGATGTTACTCCAAGATAAAAATGATGATGATATTTATGATGAGAAAAACTTTTGATGATTTATAGATGTTCCAATCAGTGTTCCATATTTTGATGACGATGCTTCCCTCGCCTTCTATTGATGTTGTTTTATTGATTCATGTCAGTATAACACCCTTCTCGATAAGGGGAAGTGTTGAATTATTGTAACTTTGAAGAATATTCTACTTATATTTGAGTCATTATTATATAGATAAAATCCCCTTTTGTGGATTGGTCAAACATGTATTTATATCATGGTATTTGTAAATTTGTCCCCTAGTAATTGTAAAGTGGTTTTAGCCACTCCTAAGAGAAGTCGGCTCCACCAAGTGAATAGACACAACTCTAGCTCCACCTCACAAATTGTATTTATATGTGAGGATGGTGTCTCATTTTAACACGCTCACTCACTCATCTAGTGCGCATATCATGAAGAAAGTCGCAGTTGCAGGAAGAAGTCCAACGAAGGAGAAGAGAGGCACATGCTTAGTCTTGGTCTGTCTTTGGTGTTTTGGTCTTAGTCTTGGCATTGCATTGTAAATACATTGTTGAGGAATTTTTGTTGGGTTTTCTTCCCCATGAGGGTTTCCCAGGATAAAATTTTGTGTACCTTGTGATCTTGTTTCTTTCAGTGATCATCTTTATACCGTTTTTTTGGAAATGAATTGAATGCTCATGAAATTTGGAAATAACCTAATAACAACAGTAAAAACTTAATAGTCACTATTAAAAACGTCTTTGCACATGTTTGGGTTCATTTTGGGCTACCATGGACCATCATTTTAGATATCAATGGTAGGTTTCTCAACACCTTTTGGTCCAACCTAGGGTATCTAATGAACACCAAGTTGACCAAATTGATTTCCTTTCATCCCGAAACAAATAAACACATAGTGGTGGTCATAAGGATTATTGTGCATATCCTACGCATGTACAACTTCAAGAATCCACGTACATGGGATGAGAGCCTCCCATATGTTTAGCATATCTATAAAAAAAAACCCTCCATAACTCTATTTGACACAACACTTTTCTGGTGTGTTTGGGGTTCTAGATATTGGCCTCCATCGATGTATCTCTACCCATTCTAGCTTCCCCAACAAAGTCCTCCCACACTCAAACAAAGGCAAAAAAAGTAGCCAAATTAATCGAATGGATCCAACACCTAAAACAACAATTTCATGATATCTTGGAGAAGAACAATGCCAAGTATAAGCAGCGACATGACTAGCATCGGGTTCCTCACAAGTTTCATATGGTGACAAGGTGTGGTTGCATTTGTATAAAGAGTTCCTCATAGGTCCCCAAAATAAGATTAATCAACTCCAATATGGGCCTTACACCATCACCAAGGATGTGGATTAAAATGAGTTTGAATTGAGTATTCCCCCTTTCCTTGGCCTGCATCTAGTATTTAATGTGGAGTTGTTTCAACCATATTTCCTACCTTTTCTAAACACCTCGGAGGTGGTTGAGCAATTGGACCCTACGAAACACATTCATGAATGCAATGCATAGGATCCAATGCATCATATCATGGATACCATGATGAAAGGAATCCACCAATATAACATGTAGCTCTATCCTATTGTCAAACCAACACAACTACTTTAGCAAGGAAAGTGGCTCACCAAGGTTCAAATTCGGTCAATGTTTCCCCATATCCTAAGGGAACTTGATGAATTGGGGACCATTTCTTCCTAAGGGGTTAAGAATTGTCCAGGTGGATATCAATGGCCAACCACCTCTTCCACTGACTTGTCATGGTTCTCCATATTCTCCATTTTTTGTTATGATTTCCGGGTCTTAAAATTCTGCGGCCGTTTTAAGGCACTAAAGGATGTTTTTTGGCCATTCAAGGGTCTCAAGTATCGATGGAATTCTCAATCCTTGCCAATAATTGTACTTTTTGATTAGATATTTCCAATGAGCTATTATATGCCCCAAACAAATATTGTATGCAAAATTTGTGCCCCCGAGAAGTTGACACATCAACTAACCACCTTGAGGCCAACATTAAACCTTTTGGTGCTTCACCTCCTAGGGTTAGGGTTTTGTACCTTCATGGTTCTTTATTTATTTTAAAATCACATTATTTTTTCCCATTGTATGATCTTTCTATGAATGAGCATACCCAACATCTCTTTCTCTTTAGAGATAAACTAACACCATTCTAGCCATTTTGCTCTACAGTATTATAATATATATTCATTAATAGATGTTGGGTTTCACTGTATTTTTTTGTTCTTTGCAATGGTTTTGTTTGTATCTCATTTTTTTCACAATATAATCTAGGTCACGACATGTTAGGGATTTTGGGAGATTTGGGCTTAAATACCCTTCCTATATGTGCAATCCCAATAGATGATTTACCCTCACAGTATTTGATTATGATTTAGTAGTCATAGTTTCCATTCCTACACCTCACATAGGTGACTACGGTGGGATTTTTGTGGTACCTAAGATGGATGATGTATCGTAACCTTGGCTCTTTTGGAGGGTGTTTGTCCTCACAAGGAAACTTTCACCTTAGGTGAACGTTTCATGCATGTTATCGTAATTGTTTCTCATACCTTCACTAATTAGTCTCAAGACTTAATGAACCCATATTGGTCTTCAAAAGGTTCCTTGGTTGGATTTTCACTGCTTTAGACCCAAGAGCTAATCCACATGGGCTAGTATTTAGAGAAGTATTTTGCGCGTGTTTTTTTTCTCTATGTAATTTTTAGTGGTGTGATCTATTTGTCTAGTTGACCTTCGGGAGTCTATTTATCACTACTTTTGAATCATTTATTGAAGGTGGTTGACCGACCGCTCCATTGGTCATGATTTTTCCAATGATAGGTGGAACGTCAAGTAGTTCCTCGCAGTTGAGGAGTTATGAGGTCATGAAGTTGGAATCCCAAAATATGGGTTAAGAATCTTCTAAATGGTTACAAGTCATTAATGAACGGGTAAATTAGTTGTAACAAGAAATTTCAAGAAGCCTTAAAGTTAAGGAAAGAGGTTACTTAGAAAAAAAATATATACACCTCAAGAAGTCTCTCATAAGTACATTCACACACAAGTTAATTTGAATATATTCTATGTGAGAAAGTGATATTTTGGAGAGTTTGCGATAAAGAAATATGAGGCAGAGAAAGACTAATAAGTGCAGGAGTTTCAAGATTGGATATGAAAGAAGATTTTTATGAGAAAACCCTAGTTTGGTTGAACCCTGTAGGTCAGACTACTGGTGTCCCATGAGGCACCCTCGAGGGTTGTCTAGGGCTCATCTCATGAGGCCCTGATAGATAACAGGTCTTAGTCTCACGAGGCTAAGATAAATTTGGGAAAAGATGCTTGTATCAAGTTGCAAAAATGGTCGATGGTACAATAGAGATTCTACGAGATCCGAGTTGGTATGTATCAGTTGTTTCTTCATGAGTAAAAGTATGTCATTTATGTGCTTTGTTGAGGCTTGCATTATGAATGTTATGGCATATGCTTAATGCATGTCTTGGAGGCCCTTTTTGGTACATGGTTTCATGTGGTTGGGGTACATGTTTTGATGTTATCGATACATGATTGAGACATTTCCTTTCTACTTAGTTCATGGATGTTATGGTTCTTTGTTAGAGCCACATATTTGTGATATTGTCATATATACTTGGTATATAATCTTGATGTTTATGGTGAATACTTGAGGCACATTGTTGAGACATTGGCACATCTTGGATACTCGGCATATGATATGGTATAGGATCTAGTACAAGTTGATGTACATGGTTGATGTACATGATATGGTGATGGTTTTGGTATGCATGTGAATGTATCGTGTTATGGTTGGTTGATCAGTGAAAGAGATAGTGATAGGTTGGATAATTGATTGATCATCAATTACAGGTTCATGTGATAGTGACAGTGACGGTGACAGGTTGATGTATCAATGATAGTGACAATTACAGGTTGATTAGTGGTAGTGACAATGAGTCTACACTGATATTTTAAGGTGAAAGAATGAGGCAAGGAAAGGGGTTTGTATCCTCCTTTCGGTTTATGTCAGAGAACTAAGGTATTTTATATAGATGTTATATAAAATCCTTAGAAATTTGAATATTTTAACAAAACTATTGCTAAACATTTTACATTTTTCATATTAAGGACTAGTAAGATTAGCCATGTTTCGACATTTTAATATAAATTTCCATCCTTAAAACTATCTCTAGGGTTGGTGCCTCCTTTTGTTTGGTGTCGGAGAACTCAAGGAGTTTGTGCTTCCTTCAATTTGGTTCCTTTAAATTCGGTGGTTTGTGCCTCCTTCCAGGTTGTGCTGGAGAATTTCGAAGTTGGTGCTTCATATGAATGTAATCTTTGATATATAAGAAGTCATTATGTGGTTTTCTCCCATTTCGGTTTCCACGTAAATTTTAGTGTATTGTGTATCTGTCGTTATTTTTATACTCTGTTGATTGATATTTCTCATGATATATTGATGATATATTTTAGATCAAGTTAATGATTACATGTTCTAATTAAAAGTGGTAAACAAGTGCTCATACCGATTCACCCTCCCCTCTCATTATTCCAACAAAGACCACTAGGTGGCCAAAATTATACATCAATGACTCTCACTTCACTTCTACTTATCGGAAAATGAGTGTTAGGAAACCAACTCCATACTTCAACCTCTAGGATTTCCTCCTGTGCTAGCTCAAAAATATTTGTGTTCCTTCAAGAGAGTGTGAAATACTAATTTGGGAGATACATTGTAGTTGGGTGGTAAGGAATCTAAGGGTGGAGAAGATATTATAAATACTTCATAAGAATTTTTATTGTTCTAAGCTTCGAAATGACATCAACCAATACATCATTTCATGCACTTTTTCTTCCATCATTGATTCATCCATCAAGAAGTAAGATTTGTACACTCCTCTCCCTACACCAGACAAGCCCTAAGAGTTCGTCTCCATGGATTACATGTTAGGGCTTCCCCCCACAAAACATGGTCATGATTGTGTTTATGTGGTCATCGATTGGTTCTCTAAGATGGCCATTCTGACACCGTGTAAAAGAGTATCACAACCAAGGTCACTGTTGAATTATTGTAACTTCAAATAATATTCTACTTATATTTGAGTCATTATTGTATAGATCAAATCCTCTTTTGTGGATTCATCAAGTTGGGTGTTGTATAAGATCAAATCCCCTTTTTTGGATAGGTAAAACATGTATTTGTAAATTCGACCCCTAGTAATTGTAAAGTGGTTTTAGCTACTTATAGGAGAATTTGGCTCCACCAAGTGAAGAGACACAACCCTAGTGCCACATCAAAAATTGTATTTATATGTGAGGATGGTGTCTCATTTGAATACACTCACTCACTCAGCTAGTGCACATATCTTGAAGACAGTTGAAGTTGCAGAAAGAAGTATAACAAAGGAGAAGAGAGGTGCTTGTTTGGTCTTGGTTTGTCTTTGGTGTTTTGGTGTTAGTATTGGCATTGTATTGGCAATATATTATTGAGGAAGTTTTGTGGGGTTTTCTTCCCCATGAGGGTTTCCTAGGATAAAATATTGTGTACCTTGTGATTGTGTTTCTTTTAGTGATCCTCTTTATACTATTGTTTGGTAAATGCATTGAATTCTCATGAAATTCAGAAATAACCTAAGAACAACAATAAAAACTTAACATGGTATTAGAGCTTGACTAAATAGAGCACATTTCATTGGTATCTAGACTTCTTTGTTGTCGTACAAGAAAATTAGGGATTTTTACTGAAAAGGGATTTTTGACCCACGACCATCTTGGGAAGTGTGCCATGCCCTAGCGAATATTTTGATAGCTTGAGCGAACATTTTCAGTGGTTGGATTCCATAGAAATTCAAACCGTAGTTTTGACTGATACCAGGAAACCAGAACCAGTACTAGAAGCACCAATACAGAAGTGAATAAGTCCAATTTCAAGGGGTAAAACTTGGATTTTTAAAAAATGATCAGCTCCTGCAAACTCACCTCATCCCAACGCATCTCCTAGTAAGTTTAGTTTCATTTTCTGAGCACTTTCATTTTATGGTCATTTTCTTAGCTCCAGGTCAGAATGTCTACAAGTACCAAGCTTGTTGACAAGTTAGAAGGTGTGGATTTTTTTTTTCTTGGAAGTATATAATTGGACTCATTCTTGAAGAGAATGAACTTGCAAAATTCATAAAATAAAATGCACTAGAGCCCGAAGAAATCGCAGCCAAAGAGAAGTATAAGAAGGATATAATTAGGGATAAAAGAATAATTGCAGATTGCATTAAACACCACTTGATCCCTCAAGTTTCTTCTAAGAATAATCCAAAAGATATGTTTGATTCCATAACTATAATGTATGAATGAAGGAACATCAACCGGAAGATGAAATTGAGAACCCAACTCAAGAATACAAAGATGCAAAAAGGAGAAATAGTTCAAGAATATTTCTCTAGGGTTTCTCAATTCAAGGAACAATTAGAGGTAATTGGAGACAAAATAGATGAATATGAACTCATGATGACAAATCTTGATGGTATAAAAATACCTTGGTATGCCTTCATCCAAACTATTTGTGCAAGAAAAGAGGAACTCTAATTTGACAGTTTATGGGAAGAATGTGTTCAAGAAGAAGCAAGAGTGGTTAACCGAGAAGTTGTTCTATTAAGATATGAAGATCAAGCCCTAGTTGATCATGATAAGGGTGGAAAGGGAAAGTCTCATTTCCAAAAGGAGACTCACTTTCATAAAGAGTCTCACTCTCCAAAGAGATTCTAAAAATATCATAAAGTTGAAAGAAGGCAAAACGATTTCTCCTCCTATCAGTGTTATCATTGTCATAAGATGGGACACATTGCTAATAATTTTCTTGCCAAAAGGGAATAATACAAGAATGGAAATAACAAAATACATCATTCCCATGCAGCTAAAGATGATGAGCCACCCAAGAAGTTAGCTAAATAAGAGATTGAAAAATGTGTTTTGTTCTCTTCTCTCTCAGAATCTATGACACCTGGAGAGGATAATTGGATCATAGATAGTGATTCCTCTAAACACATGACATGTTAGAAGAACACTCTCTCCAGTATTGTAGATAAAATATTCTCCTAGAATGTTTCACTTGTATATGATTGTCATTACCTAATCAAAGGATTGGGAGAAACCACCTACAAACTTGATTCAAGAACTCCGATGAGAATGAAAGATGTACTATATGTACTAGGTTTGAAAAAGAACTTAATTTCTATTTCTGCTCTATGTAAGAAAGGTTTCAAGGTTTCATTCATATACGGTGAAGTTATTATGTGTTCTAAAAAAAAAACTATAGAAGATGCAGTTGTTATTGGAATAGAAGAAGGTGGTATGTACAAGTTAAAGGGTCACTCAGATGTAGCCTTGACTGACTCTAATGAAATTCCTTCTGAACTTTGGCATAAAAGGCTATCTCACATCAACTACAAATCCTTACCTTATGTGAGCAAGGAAGTCACAGGTTTACCAGAATAAAGGTTGATCATGAAGGTGTATCCAAGGGATGTGCACAAGGAAAGAACATAAAGAATCCTTTTCCAAAGAGTGACGGTAAAGCAGAAGGAATTTTGGAACTTGTTCACTCAGATGTATGTGGTCCAATGCCATCAACCTCTCTAAGCGGGTATGTATACTATGTATCATTTATTGATTATTACTCTCGTAAAACATTGGTTTATTTCTTGAAGTAAAAATATGAAGTACTTTGAAAGTTCAAGGAATTAAAATCCTAGGTAGAAAACCTCTCTGAAAGGAAAATCAAGAAACTTTGGTCAAAGAATGGAGGATAGTACACTTCAAATTATTTTGGAATCTTTTACAGATGTGTCAGGATTAAGAGGGAGCTCACCACTCCCTATAATCCCCAACAAAATGGTGTAGAAGAAAGAAATAATAGGATGATTATGGAAGCAGTAAAGACTATGATTCATGATGAAGATCTTCCAATGCACCTATTGGCTTAAGCAACAAGAACAGCAATATATGTCCAGAACAGATTATTCCATAGTGCACTTGGATTCAAAACCCCTGAATAAATTTTCACTAGAAATAATCCAGAAGTAAGTCATCTCAAAATATATGGTTGTCTAGTGTTTGTACACATTCTGAAAGAAAAGAGAACTAAGTTGGATCCTTCAAGAAAGAAAGGAATCTTTGTTGGATACGGTGAGGTCTCTAAGGCCTTTAGAATCTACATACCAAGATACCATAATATTGAGATCAGTAGAGATTTAATATTTTATGAAGATGCAAAACTCAAGAGATCAAGAAAATGTCATATTGTATAAGTATATTAAGAAGAACATGTAGCTCCCAAATTTGCAGAATCCATGAAGGAAATGGCAGTTACCCATGATGATGAGATTCCAGAAGATCATGATACGATAGAATATTAAGAACCTCCCCATATGACAATCTCTCACAAGAGAAAACCATCTTGGGAAAGAGAACTTATTCAAGATGCAGAGAATTATGGTGCCCTAGAAGGAACCATGAGAAAAAGAAAGAATCCTAATCCATTCTCCAACTATATGGCCTTGATGTGTGATCTTGTAGAGAAGGAAACTACTTGCTTTGAAGAAGTCGTTCAGAAGAAAGAATGGATGGATGCCATGACAGAAGAATATTAATCCATTATAAATAATGATGTGTGGGAAGTAGTTCCCAATCCAAATAACAAAGGTGTGGTATCTTCCAAGTGGATATACAAAATAAAACATGCAGCAAACGAAAGTATTGAAAAATATAAGGCAATATTTGTGGCTTGTCGATTTTCTCAAAAGGAAGGTATTGACTATGAAGAAAAAATTTCTCATATAGAAAGATACACTTCTATCATAACCATCATAGCTCTTGCAGCCAAAATGAAGTGGAAGTTGCACCAAATAGATGTGAAAACAACTTTCTTAAATGGTGTTATTAAAGAAGAAGTGTATATAGAACAACCACAAAGGTTTGAAGTTGAATATAGAAAGACTCATGTCTGCAGGTTGAAGAAAGCTTTGTACGGGTTGAAGCAAGCTCCTAGAGCTTGGTATGGAAGAATTGATCATTTCTTGACAAGCTTGGGATTTACCAAGAGTAAATTTTATCCTAACCTTTACTTCAAGGTTATGAATAATGAGCCAGTTGTATTTCTACTATATGTGGATGATCAATTCTTTACAAGAGAAGAAAATCTCATGAAAGATTGCAAGAAGAAGATGGTTGCAAAATTTGAGATGAAAGACTTAGGCTCAATGCATTATTTCTTAGTTATTGAAGTTTGGCAGATCCCAAAGAAGATCTTCCTTAAATAATGGAAGTATGCAGTTGAAATAATGAAGAGAGTTGACTTGTTGGAATGTAAAGCCATGACCACACCCATGGAAATGAATTTGAATCTCTTGGTTGATACTTCATCAAAGTTGGTTGATGCTACTCCATATGGATTCAAAATTTGTTGGCAAGTCTATTCGATATGAAGATGGATGCTATTGTTATCTTATGTGATAACCATAGTTATGTAAAGATGATAGAAGGGATTTGTAAAGCTCTAATATGTCGAAGCACACAGAGATATGGTACAACTACATTTGTGACACGGTGTAGAAGGGATTTGTAAAGATCCAATATGTTGTCATATATTACAAAGGTTTCATATGTGTTGACTAAGCCTCTATCACGTGTAAAGTTTGAGTACTTCCTAGAAAATCTTGGTGGTGTCCGAAGGGACCTCCATAGAAAGGGGGAGTGATGTTGATGATACTATGGTATCTTGACCATCAATAGGTAGCTCAGTTAGGATTTTATATCCTAGGGCACTGATCATCCTTGAACAAATCCTAGAGGTATGATAAGGACAGTCTATCAGATTACCTGTGCATGTATATGCCAATTGTGCTAAGTAGTGGTAGTTCAATTAGGATTTTATATCCTAGGAAATATTATGATTCCTGGGCAGATCCAAAAGGTATGGTAAGGATGTTCTGTCAGAGTACCACAGATGTTGTTTTTAATGCACCTGCCTCATTCTGTTACCACATACATATGTTGTTCCAGTTTCGTGTTGTTGATGATGTTGTTTCAGCTTCGTGTTGTTGATGATGTTGTTCCAATTTCATGCTAATGATGATGTTGAAGTTACTACAAGATGCAAATGATGATGATGTTAATGATGAGAAAAACTTATGATGATTTATAGATGTTCCAATTAGTGTTCCATATGTTGATGATGATGCTTCCCTCTCCTTCTCTTGATGATGTTTCATTGCATCATGTTAGTAGAACATCGTTCTCGTTAAGGGGGAGTGTTGAATTATTGTAACTTAGAAGAATATTCTACTTATATTTGATTCATTATTGTATAGATCAAATCCCCTTTTGTGGATTGATCAAACATGTATTTCTATGGTGGTATTTGTAAATTCAACCCCTATTAACTATAAATTTGTTTTAGCCACTTCTAGGATAAGTTGGCTCCACCAAGTGAAGAGACACAACTCTCGCGCCACCTCACAACCTGTATTTATATGTGAGGATGGTGTCTTATTTGAACACACTCACTCACTCATCGAGTGTGCATATCTTGAAGACAGGTGTAGTTGCAGGAAGAGGTCTAATGAAGGAGAAGAGAGGTGCATGCTTGGTCTTGGTCCATCTTTGGTGTTAGTCTTGGCATTGTATTAGAAATATATTATTGAGGAAGCTTTTTTGGGTTTTCTTCCCCATGAGTGTTTCCTAGGATAAAATGATGTGTACCTTGTGATCATGTTTCTTTCAGTGATCCTCTTTATACTGTTGTTTTGGAAATGCATTAAATGCTCATGAAATTTGGAAATAACCTAATAACAACAATAAAAACTTAATTGTCACTGCTAACAACTTATTTGCACATGTTTGGGTTCATTTTGGGCTACAATAGGTCACCATCATTTGAGATATCAATGGTAGGTTCCTCAACAACTTTTGTTCCAACCTAGGGTCTCTTATGAACACCAAGTTGACCAAATTGATTGCCTTTAATCCCCAAACAAATGGACAAATAGAGATGGTCAACATGATTATTTTTCATATCCTACGCATGTACAACTCAAGGCATCCGCGTACATGGGATGAGAGACTCCCATATTTTTAGAATATCTATAAAAAAAACCTCCATAAATCTATTTTCCACAACCCTTTTCAGGTGTGTTTGGGATTCCACTATTGGCCTCCATCGATGTATCTCTACCCATTCTAGCTTCCCCAAAAAATCCCTCCCACTTAAACCAAGGTAGAAAAAGTAGTCAAATTCATCGAATGGATCCAACACCTTCAAAAACAAGTTCGCGATATCTTGGAGAAGGCCAATGCACAGTATAAGTAGTGACATGACTAGCATCGGGTTCCTCACAAGTTTCAAGCTGGAGACAAGGTGTGCTTGCATTTGTATAAAGAGTTCCTCATAATGCCCCACAAGAATATTAAACCATTCCAATATGGACCTTACACCATCACCAAGTTTTTGGATGAAAATGAGTTTGAATTGAGTTTTCCTCCTTTCCTTGGCCTGCATCTAGTATTTAATGTGGATTTGTTCAACCATATTTCCTACCTTTGTAATTAGACACCTTAGAGGTGGTTGAGAAATTGGCCCGTACAAAACACATTCCCAAATGCATTGCATAGGATCCAATGTATTAGATCATGGAAACCAGGATGAAGGGCACCCACCAATAGAACATATAACTATATCGACTTGTCAAACCAAGACAACTACTTTATAAAGGCAAGTGGCTCACCAAGGTTCAAATTTGGTAAAAGTTTCCCCATATCCTAAGAGAACATAATGCAATGGGGAAAATTTATTCCTAAGGGGTTAAGAATGATCTAGGTGGATATCAATGGCTACCCATATCTTTCACTAACTCATCACACCTCTCCATCTTGTCCATTTTCCATTATGATTTTTGGGTCCTAAACTTCTAGGGGCATTTTGAGGCACTAAAGGATGTTTTCTGGCCATTCAGGGGCCTCAAGTTGCCATGGAATTCCCAACCCTTGCTAATAATTGTACTCCTTGATTATATCTTTCCAATTATCTATTATATGTCCCAAACAAATATTGTATGCAAAATTTGTTCCCCTAAGAAGTTGACACATCAACTAACCACCTTGAGGCCCGCATTAAACCTTTTGGTGATTCACCTCCTAGGGTTAGGGTTTTGGACCTTCATGGTTATTTATTTAGTTTAAAACGACATTATTTTTTCCCATTGTATGATATTTCTATGAATGAGCATAGCCAACCTCTTTCTCTTTAGAGATAAAATACCACCATTCTATCCAGTTTGTGTTCTACAATATTCTAATATTTTATTCATTAATAGAAGTTGGGTTTCACTGTATTTTTTTGTTGTTTGCAATAGTTTTGTTTGTATCTCATTTTGTTCTCAATATAATATGGATCATTGGGTGTCAGGGATTTTGGGAGATTTGGGATTAACTACCCTGCCTATACATTATGATTTAGTAGTTGTAGTTTCTATTCCTACACTCCACATAGGTGACTATGAGGGGATTATTGTGGTACCTAATATGGATGATGTATCGTCACC
Organism: Picea engelmannii; assembly: GCA_009831015.1. NCBI lineage: Eukaryota > Viridiplantae > Streptophyta > Pinopsida > Pinales > Pinaceae > Picea > Picea engelmannii. The sequence goes on along the minus strand of ML787660.1, from coordinate 147,836 downwards.
TTGGCTCTTTTGGAGTGTGTATTTCCTCCCAAGGAAACTTTCAACTTAGGTGAACATTGCATGCATGCTATCGTAATTGTTTCTCATACCTTCGTTGATTAGTCTCAAGACTTAAACATCCCATATTGGTCTTCAAAAGGTCCTTTGTTTGGATTTTCACTGCTTTAGACCCAAGAGCTCATCCACCTGGGATAGTATTTAGAGAAGTAGTGTGTTTGTGTGGTTTTCTCTAAGTACTTGTTAAGTACCAAATACTGAATAAATAATACACTATAATAGATCCAAGAAGAATATATGAAAACCACACTTTATTATAGAAACCCTTGAGGTAGGGAAACACCATACAATGGATCCTATTATGGAAGGGATCCTCTCATGTTCACTTGCCTCTTCGAGGGGGCATCCTCGTATTGATCTACCACTCCAAATACAATAACTCTCTTCATGTCCTATTACATTGCTTGAACCCATTTATATAGTGCTACCAACCACCTAAGACCATTCTAGAGGAGGAACCTTCTAGAAGTATAATCTCCTAGTAAGTCCTCTTACATTTATTATATCTAACTACCATAGTGGGTCTTATTTAATACTATAGTGGACCTAGTACACCTTACATTGAATGGCCTCCACTATTATCACTATGGGCCCTTCCCCCCCCTACCTCTCTAGTTACATAAAATTCCATCCCCCTTATGAAAGTGTTGTCCTCAACGCTTAATGTACAACCATATACCAGGGTCCCATGGATAAGTGTGGACCATAGTGCTGAAGTAGACTAGAGAATCGAGGTCATATGGAGAAATAAAAACCAACATGTTGAAGTATTCCAACTTTCAATGTAAATCGGGGTCCCATGTCCAAGTGTTCATGTGAACTCCACACAGAAGATATCTGAACTCAAGAACTAGCTGAAACTGATGCTCCAAAGATCTACATTGATCATGGGGATCCAAATATGTAGATCCATCCCTATCCAATAAATCCTATGAATAACACACTAGTACTAGAGAATAATGAAAAATAGTCTTCATAAAAGGCTCTGGAATTCTCTTCATAATGTTTTCTACATAACGTGAAGTAGATTCATCAAATAAAATATGAAAGTGGTTGTCATCCCAGAAATGAAAATTATCCATATACCAATCATCACAATCATCCTCAAAAACATACCAAGCATAGAATTCTTGATTATATGCATCTATGATGTCCATCATAATATATCTCTCATGTATTCTAGCCAAGGACCTTTGAAAATTTTGACAATTAGCACTAATAATTTGTTGCCCCTCGTGATAATGTTGCTCAATAGCTTCAATCTTCTATGTAATGTCCATGAGGAGTTGAAATCTAATATCCATTGGAAACACAACATATAATATATCAAAATAAATCTTTTAAAATTATTTATCCAATGACCCTGATCTGGTAGCAATCTGAGCACCCTATGAAAACTTATGAACTCTACAGTCCCGCCACCATCACGAAAAACCCCAAAAATTATTGATTTTAAATCAGCGATATCTTCACTTCCAAAGATACGATTGAGATGATTTTATTTTTTTAATTGGGTGAAATTGTGAGAGGAACTCATATCTGAAATTGTTTTTGAAAATTTCTACCCCAACTTCTCCAGAAATCATAAAAATCATGCAGCCATCCGCGAAAAAAAAAAACCCTGAAAGTTGCAGATTTTAAAACTTCAATAACTTTACTTCCCAGACTCTGTTTCGTATGATTTTTTTTTTTTAAATTGGGTGATTTTCTGAGAGGAACTCAGATATACCACAATAGTTTGCAAATTTTGCACCAAAACCTACATAAATCATCCGTAATTCTGCGACCATCATTTTCTTCTTCGAAAAAAAATGCAAAAATAAATAAATAAATAAACACTATTGCCCACACTTTCTGCCAAGGAAAGTGCTTTGATAAAAATTGTTAGGTAACAAATATTGAATACAAAAAGCACCACAGTAGATATACAAGAACAATATGCAAAATCTCATTTATTATTATCAAACCCTTAGGGTAGGGCAACACGATACAATAGATCCTATTATAGAAAGGATCATCTTCTGTTCACTTGCCTCTTTGAGGGGGCATCCTCCTATTGAGATTCAACTCCAAATAAAATAATTATCGTCATGTCTCATTACATTGCTTGAACCCATTTATATAGTTCTACCAACCACCTAAGAACATTCTAGAGGAGGAACCTTCTAGAAGTATAATTTTCTAGTAAGTCATCTTACATTTATTATATCTAACTACCATAGTGGGCCTTATTTAATACTATAGTGGACCTAGTCCACCTTACATTGAATGACCTCCACTATTATCACTATGGGCCCTCTGGGCCCCCCATTACCTCTCTAGCTACCTATCATTATAATCTTCTAGTAGGTCCTCTTACATTTATTATATCTAACTACCATAGTGGGGTTTATTTAATACTATAGTGGACCTAGTCCACCTTACATTGAATGGACTCCATTATTATCACTATGGACCCTTTGGGCCCCACACTACCTCTCTAGCTACCCAAAATTACAATATTCTAGTAGGTCCTCTTACATTTATTATATCTAACTACCATAGTGGGCCTTATTTAATACTATAGTGGACCTACTACCTAGCTACTTTTTAGTGGTGTGATATATTTGTCTAGTTGGCCTTAGGGAGTCTATTTATCACTACTTTTGAATCATTTATTCAAAGTGGATGACTGACTGCTCCATTGGTCAAGAAGGACTTGTAGTGGAGCCACCCCCTCAAAGGCATCAAATGGACAATTCGAGTTCATTAGAGCGAGTAGAGAAATATGTTTCATATGTGAACCATCCTATAGCAGGTGCTACTAGAGTAGAAGATATTCAAGATAAGGGATTTGTAAGGAACTTTAACCTTCCCCTCACAATCTCTGACATCTCTATCCTCATGTGGATTATGATTTCTCATAGTTCTAATCATATTTTGGTGTCGTGAACCACACCACCAACTTCAACCCATGATCACAGAGTTTTCAATGCTCTCTATGTCAGCAGCTAATATTCAAGATGCTTATCTAGCCTCGGATCAACACAAAAATGTTCTCGAATTTCATTTTCCTACATCGTTGGATTGTGTTATGTCATATATAACTTTGCGTGAAAGCACCACTACATTGATACACCTCTACACAGAAGAATCAGTGAAAAATATTAATGAGATCTCTTGTAAATCACTTTGCACACATAACTCAATAATATATACCAATGGTTTGCAGACAACTATGATCTGTCACAGACAACTTTGCACACAGTATTCAATAAATAATACCAACGGTTTGCAAACAAATCTACATGGAATTAATATCATTGTGTCGTATATCTTTAAGGGGCGATTCCACTATGCCAAATCATGATTGTTTGTTCCTATGAAGAAAAATATTCAAGAAGTTTTTTTAAATGGAGTTTTAGAACTCAACTAGGAATTAATTGCACATGATCTTTCCTGCAAATGCATACATTAAAATCTCCAAGAGACAAGATACTGAATGAATTCAAAGGCATATACCAACAAATTGACACACACAAAATTGTAGATCTCAATTAAAACATATTAGAATTACACTAGTTCGTTTGGTCACTATGAACTTAAACATATAGCACACAAATCACTTTACACATTTCTTTGTTGCACCCTATCTATCCAACATTCATATACTATCCTTCTAAACTATGTTCTCCCCCTATGTCTAACCTTTTTCTCACCTTTCTCACACATACTTATGTTACATAAAAATGAGAGATATCTCTCTCGGGAACTCTAACAAATGCATAAATCTCCTCTAAGTATTTCTATCAATCCCCTAACTTAGTATATTTTTTTCTATTACATACGAAACCACTCACACATTTCAAACCATAAATGTTCGATGCCTTCTAAAGATATCATTCGAACTATTACAGATAAAATAAAAAATTAGGGAACCAACTCTCTTGATAAATGTTTATTGACCTATGTGGACAATTCTCGATTTTACTGCCATATGCTCCTACATCATATTCTGGGGGAAGAAAAGAAATATTATTCAGGTATTCAAGGTCTATTTCATACTTGGAAATTTATGTTGTTGTCATCTAAGTAGCATCCTCCATTGGTTGACCTTTCCATTTGACGAAGTACCGAAAATACTCTTTTCCTTTGGTTTTCTTTAGTACCTTCATATCCAATATTGTCTCAATCTCATTTTTCACTTCTCTGGGTAGTTTTTTTTCCACCCTATGGTCTGATCTCCATCATTTATAGGTTCATATGTTGAAACGTTCCCTCTCTCCTTGAAGGAATATAAATTTGCAACATTAGATATTGAAGAAATTCCAACACCACTTGGAAGTTCTATCTCATATGAATTAAGATAAAATTTTCTTAAAATCTTACATGGTCCAATATTTTTAAGATTCAGCTTGTTATAGATCCCTACAAGAAACCTCTCTTTCCTTAGATATTCCATGACCAGTTCACCAACTTCAAAATTCACTGGCCTCCTTCTCATTTATGCCTTGTGTTTATATTGATGATTTCTTTTATTGCAACTTCTGCTTGACCTTTTTCTATAACTCCTGCATACTTACTACAAAATTCTCACCATCAACACTCCTCAATTCTTTTTTTATTATTTTTTAATTCTTACACTCCCTTTGGATGTGTTATAACCCTATATTTTAAAGGATCAGAGGGTGATTTGGACTTCTTCCTTCAGGGATTTTTGTAGGAAATGATATTCCATTTTGCAAATAATTTCCAAAAGGAAACAACGAAGAAAACATAAACAGGGTTTTCCATTTCGAATTATACCCTTATTTGATTAAATTTGGCTATTTTAGCTTAGGAAAATGAAATTATAATGCTAAAGGGAAAAAAAAAAAGTTTAGCACTACCCAACGCATAATTTTTATCCTAATTTTGTAGCGGATAAAACATTTTGTCGTGTAGTGGGTAACTCTTTCATAGATCTACATCGATGACATCCCCATCGCCTAGATCGACGGTCCTCATAGCATTTCAGACCCCCCCCCCCCGGACCCTTCTACCTTTAACGGTGGGGGGGGATCCAGGATAGTGATTAATCTCCTATGTTGATCTCAACGGAGGTAATTATCAGTGCCCAGATCAATGACTCTCAGGCAAGCTCGGACCCCCCCCCCACAACCTTTCTACCTTTAACGGTGAAGGGGGGGTTTGGAATGACAGTTTCCCCATGCCAGACCGCCACATCACTCCGGGCTTCGAAATTTCTGGGCTGACCATACTCTCCAACCTTCCAAAGCGCCCAGGCTTCAGAATGTGGAATCTTTTTCCCCATACCTTCTCTTGAGATCAACGGTCGAGAGATATTGCAAAGGGTGAAGTTGCACATGTTTTGATTTTGAAGGGAGGTCCCGCAATTTAAACTGTGGTTTCCTCTATGGAATACGTGGTGCCACCATGTGCATTGCAAAAAACTCTCTTACACTCTCGCATCAACTCATCACATATCCCTATTTGACACTTGTCCCCACATCATCCTATACGTAACCACTTTCCTCCTCCAAAAACCATTTTGACTAGTCATCTCCCGAGGAGATTTCCAAGATAATCAGGGATCATTTTGAGAAACCGAAAGATATTTTTTCTCAGCATGGGCCACTTTACAATAAGTTCTCCCAGATTTAGCATATCTGATACAGCTTGGGAGAAACAAGAGCATATTTTATCCCCATTTTTCGGGATTCATTATTTTTTTGTTTGACACATATTTTTCAAACACATAACCCGGAAAGATGAAGATGAATTTCAAAAAAACAAGAGAGGTTTTTTCTCAGAACACGTTGATATATAAAAAACTCCCCCGTAGTTTACAAATATATCTCATATTGTGAGATTCGAGGAGCCCTTTGGACCCCATTTTTCAGAATTTTGGGGGAAAAGAGTCAAAAGGACATATGGAAAAGAGTAGAAATTGAAGGCACCGATCACTCACATATCCCATCAAAACAGTGCCAGAACTCTGAATGAATCTCAACAAACCTCTATGATTGTAATAGTTAGTTTAGATTTTTATTAAAATAAATCCTTCTCATTTATGACAGGATCCTTTGTAAACAACTTATAAATACTTCCCATTTAGAAGTATTATGTGTTGGGACCTGTTAGTAGGATAGGACCAATATTGTATAGTAGTTCACAGAGCCCCTTTGATCAAATTTCAGTAATACAAGACAATCTTTTCAAGATTCCCATGGCATATATATTTGGTGAAGTGTCTCTTTGGTAATATGTTTTCCCTGTTACATATTGTTTTCTTTCTGAATTATTTAATAGAATATTGAGAGAAAATTTTGTTTAAAAGTACACTCTATTTCTGGCTTTTGGATAATTTATATGTTTTCTACTAGAGGGTTAGTTCCATAAATCTTAATTGCTCTGCTACAATCCTCTTTCCTCACCTTTTCTTTCACATCAATCAACAATCTCAAGAATCCAACAAAGGTGCCTATCCTTCCCTGTAATTTTTCCTGTAGAACCTGCCTTGATTGAATTAGGCCTCTTTGACTCCATTTTCCCAATGGCCCATCTTCCCTATTCCAACCAACAAATTCAAAAACCAAACCCTGTACTATTATAAATAGCCTAAAATTTCCAACAAACAAAGCTAAATCATACAGAAAGATCCCTCTTTGAGTCTTGGAGGGATAGATCCTTGACTCCAAAGTCGTTTTGTAGTTACCTCTTCCCATTTCTTCTTCAGCTTGAGTAATTAAAGAGTGTTAACATGATGCATTCCATACAAAATTTGAAATGGAATCATCCTTGTGCTTCTATTTAGTGATTCATTATATGCAAACTCATCTTGAGCAAGCATTTGATCCCATTTCTTGGAATTCTCATTCACAAAGCTCCTCAAAATATTTCCCAGGCTTTTGTTTACCACTTCTTTTTACCCATCAGTTTGTGGGTGATAGGATGAGCTAAAACTGATATTAGTACTGGGATTCTTCCATAAGGTTCTCCAAATGTGTCACACAAATCTCATGTCTCTATTTGAAACTATAATTTTTGGTAAACCATGCAATCTTACCACCTCTCTAAAGAACATATTTGCAATATTTGTAGCATCACTGGTTTTTTTACAAGCAATAAAATGTGCCATATTATAAAATTTATCAACCACAACATAAATTGAATCATTACCTCTTTGTGTTCTTGGCAGTCCCATCACAAAGTCCATACTTAGTGCATCCCATGGCCTTCTTGGAATGGGTAGTGGTTTATACAACCCTATATTCTTACTTTTCCCTTTATCATGCTGACAAATTCTGCACTTTTCCACAAATGTCTTCACTTTATTATGCATACTAGGCCAAAAATAAAAATCATTTACCTAAGAAAATGTTTATCCTGGCCAAAATGTCTTGACAGTCCTCCACTATGCTTCTCTTTGATTAGGCTCTTCAAATTTATCAGCAACTTTTATTTTTGTAGAGTATCTAAAACCATTCTGAGATGTCATATATGATCCTCTCTTGTCTAACTATATATCAAGATATCATCTAAATATACTATCAAAAACTTTCCAATAAATGCTTTCAAAACCTCATTCATCAACCTCATAAATGTACTTGGAGAATTTTTGAGCCCAAAAGGCATCACCAACCATTCATAAGATCCACCATTAGTTTTGAAAGTAGTTTTCCATCCATCCTCTTTTCTTATCCTAATTTGATGATATCCACTCTTTAGGTAAATATTTAAGAAATACTTAGCACCACTTAAATAGTCCAACAAGTCATCAATGTGAGGCAACGAAAATTTGTACCTTATAGTAATATAGTTGATTTATCTTGAATCAGTACACATGCCTCATCCTCCATCCTTCTTTGGACTAAGTATTGTTGGTACAACACATGGGCTCGGACTTTCTTTCAGCAATCCTTTATCCAAAGGCTCTTGCACATGTTTCTTAATTTCTTCATTCTCTTGTATAGTCATTTTGTAGGATGAATTATTAGTAAAACTTTCTCCACATATCAGGTCAATATGATGGATAATAATCTTCACGGGAGGTAAATAATTTGGTAAGTCATCCACTATAATATCATCAAATTCATCAAGTATAACTTTTACCTATGTAGGTAAATCATCCATATTTTTACTAGTGAGTATTACCTTTGGCTTACCAATTAAGGAAAAATGTACCTCTTCTTCCTTCTTAACTTCTTGCAATAGTTCATTTCCACTTATCAACAATACACTTGGACCAACTTCCTCTTTGGCTCCTTCATCCTGCAAAGGAAACAATACATGCTTGTTCCCATCCTTTTCAAGAGAATTGGTGTTCTTCCTACAATCATGAATGGATTTTCTATGATACTGCCATGGCCTTCCCAACAAAACATGGAGGATATCCATAGTCATTATGTCACATAATATCTCATCCTTGTATCTATCAATTTGAATTTCCACCTTACACTGCTCATTCACCAATACCTTATGTCCCTTCTGCAACTGGGACACTTTGTAGGGAGTGGGATGTATTTTCTTATTCAATCCCAACTTCTCTACCATCTCAATGGAAACCAAATTGTCTGTGCTACCATTGTCTATGACAACCTTACAACAATTTCCTCTTGAATTCCATGCAATTATGAATAAACTCTTCCTATGGGTTGGCTCCTTAGCTTCCTTCTGTGACTTGAGCATAACTCTCTTCATGAACAATCATTATCCTACCTCAGGAACTTCGTGTTTTGTGCCTATTTCCACATTCTCTTGCTTGGATTCTACAACATTTGCATTTCTTTGACCTATTGATTTATTTTCCGGATAGTACCATGACATATGCCCAGTCTTTCCACATGTGTAACATCTTATTTCTCTTCCTCCTCTACCTATTCCTCTAGAGAAAAATATTATTCCTCTTGATTTGCCTCCTCTTGATGGATGACTAATTGATCTTGGGCTTCCTCCTTCATCTCTTGGAGTCTGAAATATTCATCTTCCATTAGATTGTCCTTTTCTTCTTGTTGAACCTCTTCCTCTATATTTTTGGCTTTGTTTTATGGATAGCTTCTCATATTCCTTCAAACATGCTTGGTAGGCATCTTCAAATGTCTTTAGGAATAAAATGATAATTTCATCTTGTATATCATACATCAATCCATTAATGTATCTGGAAACTTTTTCAACATTGTCTTCAATATGACTAGCTCTAATTGTCAACTTGTAAAATTATTTTGTATATTATTTCACAGTCATATCCTTTTGTTTGAGATTATGCAATTGTCTGAAAAAATTCAATCTGTAATCCTTAGTCATGAACTTCATTTTAAATTTAGTAGTCATTCTTTCCCAATTATTGATCTTTCTTTTCCATTTTCATCTCATGTCAGCTTGTAATTCATCCCACCATAGTGTTGCATGACCTTTTAACCTTGTAACTACATAACCTTCTTCTCTTCATCTACATCTTCATAATCAAAATATTTATCTAGAGCATTAATCAAGTCAATCAATTCTTCAAAATTTAAATTACCTTCATATATTGGTACCTCTACCTTTGGTTTAGCACCAACCTTTTTTACCAGCTTGATCAACTTTTATTTTGTTGTTTCTTATTCTTCTTCTTCCTCGGAGGTTGTTGCTTCATCAATTTCCCTGATATCTCCTATTTTAGGTTCTCTCTTCATGGAAGTCTCCATGTCTTCCATCCCTACTCAAATTTATCTCACCTCGTGTTGCAATTCTGCAGTTGCAACTAGTATCCCTCGACCTATTATCTCAGGTGGAATCTTCTCTTTCTTCACGATCACACTTATTGTGTATGCTCTGATACAAAAAAAATCAACCCACAATCATAGAGYTTTCAATACTMTGTCACTAGCTAACATTCAAGTTTCTTATCTGGCCTCGAATCAACACAAATAGGTGCTGAAATTGCATTTTCCTATATTGTTGTATTGTGTTATGTCATAGATAACTCTACACAGAAGCATCAATGAACAATATCGATGAGATMTGTTGCATATCACTTTKCACATGAAACTCAACAATATATACCAAYGGTTTGCAGACAACTATGATATGTTGCAGACAACTCTACGTGTGGTATTCAATAAATAATAGAAATGGTTTGAAAACAACTCTGAAAGGAATTAATATCCTTTTGTCATATATCTTTAAGGGGTTATTCCATTGYRCCAAATCATGATTTTATGTTCCTACGAAGAAAAATACTCAAGAAATATTTTTAAACAAAGTTTTAGAACTCGGTTGGAATCAATTACACATGGTATTTCCTGCAAATGCATACATTAAAATATCCAAGAGAAAATACACTGAATGAAGTCAAATGCATATACCAACAAATTTACACACACAAAACTAAAGATATCAATTAAAACATATCAGATTTACACTATTTATTTTGGTTGCTCAGACCTTAAACATAGAACACACAAATCACTTTACACAATTCTTTGTCACACCATTATATCTATCCGACCTTCGTCTACTCTCCTTCTAAACTTTTTTCTCCCCCTTTTTCCATCCTCTACCTCACCTTTCTCACACACACTTCCATTACATAAAAATGAGAGCTAGATCTCTTGAGAACTCTAACAAATGCCTAAAAAATCCTCTAAGGATTTCTATCAATCCCCTAAATTAGTATTTATTTTATATTACATAGGAAAACACTCACACCTTTCAAACCATAAAATATTTGATACCTTCTAAAGATATCATTCTAATTATCAAAAATAAGCAAAAAATTAGGGAACCAACTCGCTTGATAAATGTTTATTGACCCATGTGGTCAATTCTCGATTTTACTTCCAAATGATCCTGCATCACATTTCCAACCCCTCTCTTCAGTGGTACAATATGGACAACACTTCTAATTTTTTAGGGTATGGGGGCATCCATACCTCCTCCTTGAATATCACTAGAGGATGAGTTTCTTCTCCTCTTCCAAGTACCCAAGCAACTAGAACCACCCATGCCATAATGGAGGCATCATATAGAGGCTCAATTCCTTTGTAAACAAGGTTCATACAAGGCATGATTTTTACACTATCCACATCATATGGTTTGGGTGTTTTTTCATTTAGGATGTTGACTATGGGAATGCCTCATGTTACTACTAGTTATACTCCAATATTCCCAAACCCTAGTTTCACTGTTAGGAGTTCTTCGACTCCCTTGCAAAGTTTTTCTTCTGGTGGAGGGCACATCCCTCCATCAATCCCATATTTAGGAAGAAATAGTTTCCATATTCTAGGGTGCTCACGGGGATCAATAATTTTTTAGGATTAGTTAATCATATGGGTCGACCTTTTTAGTCTTCCAGTATGCCAATAGGGTCTAACCATTTTTCATTGTTTGAAAATAAAAGGAGCAGCTCCTTCTCTTCTTCGAGAATTTTGATAGGGAAAAATACATTACAAAGTCCTTGGAACCCTATGAAGGGAACCTTTTCCTCACAAGTGATGTCAGTAGGGGGAAACCCTTCCAACACTTTAGAATTTTTATGGGTAGAGGTTTTCCTTATTACGAACAAGGAGCCCAAAGTTATAATAAAAACCTTGGTCAACCTACAAACACTACCTAACAACCTGGTGCCAACAACATTCAAAGATATTCTTTACCGAGTACCAACCAGTGGGGGGGTTACAACCCTAGAAGTTGGAACTCTATGCCACAACCACAACTTCCATTTCTAGAATCTTTAAACTTTTTGGATCTCTCCAAATGAAGGAATGATCTGGTGCATCACAACATGACTTAGACTTTGGTCTCTTCCAAGATCCAATCAAACATTCCTAAGTTTGAGGGAAAGATGGTGAGGATATGTCACATCATGTGATGATTTTCCACTTATGGTGATCATCTAACTCATTGATGGATGACTTTGTCAAATTGAGACTTTTCAATGCACCTTCACTAGGGTGGTTGTGAAATGGTATATTGATCTTAAAGGAGCATCCTTTGGAAACTTTCATGACTTATCTATGGTTTTCTTGAACCAATCACAACTTATTATCCGATGTGATGCTATAACTAACATGTTCTCTAATTTTAGGAAAGATAATAATATTCATATCTCATACCACATCCAAGAAGGGAAGAGAAGGAAGTGGATAATAAAATCTCGAATTTATATTGAGTTTCTTTTAGAATGATTCCTAGAGTATTTTTTACCATATATATATCCAAAGACATCTCTCTTTCAGGAGTGACAATCGAAGGGCAAGCAATTTTAAGAGCTCAACAATTGTATTTGATTTACTCTTAGTTTTATGTTTTGTATGAGATATTTTCAAATTCATCATGATATAGTACCAACCCTCTGAATCCAAATCCTGAACCTCTTGCCTGTGGCATGGTAGATTATGTAAATAACATTGTCATGAGACTAGTTGTAAACCAGATGAAGAAGATTTATATTCATCCACCCGCAGCCAATTAAGCTCACACTTTGAGATCTCCCCCACTCCAAACCTCCTATGTGCATGTTGTACAATAGGAGAATTTGAAGGGTAACCAAAAACCCAGAGGAAAGAAGAAGAAAAAAGGCTAATAAGAAAGGTGGTGGGGGTAATAATAATGCTAACAAACTCGATAACAATGATGGTATTGAAAAGAAGGAGAAAAATAAAGTTAAATTTCCTTGTAAGTTGTAAAGATATGATGATCTAACACACCAATGCCCCAAAATTGAAGGGGCTTGATGTTTTTTGGCACAAAAACAACCTACTATGTTAAGAAACCATTTCCCTAAAGGACAACCTATGGATATGGGAACTTCAAGTAACATTAGAATTATGCAAAGGGGAAACTAGGGGGAACCCTTCCATCATAATAGTTCATAAAATGTATACATGTGATGTTATTAGTTACACCTTTGAACTAGAGCTCATAGCTACGAGAACAATAAATACACCTCTAAGGTAAAGGAATCCCTTGAACCACAAAATCCTCTACATATCGAGAAACTTGTAGGAGATGCAATGCCACACATACCCGAGGGTGTGTTCAAGCAATTGTTGCATGACCCAAATTCCCAGGCTACCCAAAAATACTTAATTCTAGAAGACTTGTCCTAGGAACTGTACACCATGTCATCCTCAGAATTACTTTAGAGTTTCCCATCACAACTAAGTGCATTGATTTCAACTATTGGGGTTGTTGATTCCTCTAGTTCTCAGGTGATAATGTTTGATACTTCTAATATAAAGCATCGACCTCCTTACCATGTCATTTTTTAGATACAAGTAGTGTATAGCATGAAAAACGTATTTGGAATGGTCATGGATGAGGTAACTTCAACATGTATCATGTCATTGTATTGTTGGCGAGCCATCAGTTCCCCTAAGCTTTCCCTGACTCCCACCTTGTTAACTACATTTGAAGAACATTTGTTTAGGACCCATGGGATTGTCTCCTCCTTTACTATCTACTTAGGAAGGAAAACCATTCCCATTGAAGTTGAATTAATCAACTCTCTGCTAAATTACAACCTTTTATTTAGACATACTCTATGACAACTGTAGTTTCCTCAGTCTTCCAAGTCCTTTGTATTGAAACACACACTAACACTGAGAGGGGGGTGAATCAGTGTTTGGAACTTTTGGCTACTTCTTACACTTTCATAGATTAACTAAATTAAATGAATAAGATATATGCAGTTCAATTAATTATTCATAAATATGTATAGCACAAAATGTATGAAATAGACAAAATATCATTATTTTATTTATTTAACTTGAATGAATACAAACAAAATCATTCCTTTAATATCTCCAAATTCAATTGAATATGAGAGATCCAACTCTTTGACAGAAAAACTAGCTTGTAGTTCTCAGATCCAACTGAGAAATGAGGAATCCAACCCTCATAACAAGACCCAGCTTGTTGATCTCAGATTCAACCGAGATGTGAGGACCCCAATCCTCATGAAAAGACTCAGCTTTTAAACAGGCACCAACCTGATAGACTGAAATTTCATATATATATATATATCTGCCAAGACACCCTCTTCCCTTCATATTCATTTACTTATATAGTCCTCCAAAGGTTTCCACTTTGAAACAATGTGTCCTTTTGGAATGAAACATTGCACACATTCATTTAATTAACACAAATGGTAACTTTTATTAATTGATTTTCGTACACCAATTTAGACAAAGATTTTCATATGAATATTTTGGAGTGATGGAAAAATTTTAACATTCTACGACATGGGTTTTTTACAGAGCATGCCCAACTATCTGATTCTTGAGAAATTTCCCAAGAAATTGTGCGAGATAGTTGGTACAGGAAGCTCTTTGAAGAAAACTTGACCATATTTTCCTTTTCTCGTCGGATGTCAAATTGAATCCAGTACATATTATCTTTTCATGAATGTCTAAATTGAACTCCACATATATCCTTTGTTGGTGATTATTTAAACCCGAACTTGTAAACATTTTACTTGATGGTTATACTAAAATCGATTCCTTCTGAGCTGCTAGTCACTAAATATTTGACTTGTTCTCACCCTTTTTCGTATTTTCTTCCTCATTCGACCAACAAACATCTTTTTGGTCGAATCAACTAGGAGAAATTTCAACTCGAGTATTTCAATTCTAGTCGACCTATCTTGATTCAGACTTGACCCAACTTGTATTTAAGTGTTCTTCGACTTGGACCTTTAGGTTACTTCTTTCTTGGACTGACTCAACTTGGAATAAAAACGACTTGAGAAATTCGGCTTTGGTCATCTTGACTTGGTTTCGCCGACTTGTATTTCCTGACTCGATTTTCCTTTGAATTCGACCTTCAGCTGGTCGACTTGTCTTCTACTTGTAATGAAATCGATCGACTTGTCTTCTCCAAATTCCATCATTATGTAGGCTTGTAGTCGGTCATCTCATCTTGTAGTTGATCAAATTCTGGATAGTCGACCTTATTGTTTCTTAAATCGACTCAACTTGTGACTCAATGGTGTCAATGATTCCTCACCAAACATCCACCATTGACATCATGTCTTATCTTTCAACTCTTCTTCAATTTATATTTTTTGAATCACTTTTAATGAACCATGTCTTATTAACTTCTTTATTTTTTATTTGTATGGATACATATTGGATTATCCATTTACCCTTTTTATCTGGACAGGTTCTTCACAGTTTCTTCTTTTGTGCATGGATGTTAATGAAAAACTCTCAACCTTATACAATATAGGATGAGTGTATCAAGATTATACAATATATTAGTCAATATTATGTTTCTACTGATATTCAAGTCACCTTCATAACATTATTTCCAACATTGACAATGCTTGGCATTCAAGTTAACTTTATTACAATATGTCCAATATTTGCAATGCTTCTCAAACCAATCAGTCAATGATACTTCACCTATTTATCAAGGTTGACATCAATGACAACCAAATTTCCAACAATACCCCCCTTTGTTGTTGATGGCAACGTTAGTAAAACAATCTTACTTCCCATGTGAAATGTATTATGTATTTTGACTCCTTTGAGATCACTTTGTTTTACTCTTTATCTCTCCCCTTTGACAATGATGACAAAGGAAATATTTTGCTTCTCTCCCTAAGATGATTCTCCCCTTGAGGTGATTCTCTCCCTGAGGTGATGTTCCCCTTGTCTTTGTCCCATTTATTTTGGACTTTGTTTTTATTATTTATCTCTCCTCTTTTGACATCAATGACAAAGGAAAGAAAAATTTTACTACTTTTCTCCCCCTGTGAATGTGCCAGTTGTTATCTCTATCTCTTGGGATTTTTTTGTTCAAATAGGGTTTTATTGTCTTCTCCTTTTTCATAGTAGACAAGGGTGTGAAGCTTACTGATATTCTTGATCTATTTATTCTTGTTCTTGATTTCTTTAGTTCTTTGATTCCAAGATATCTTTACTTTTCTTTCATATCATTAATAACTTTTCTCTGTTCATACTCTGTCTTTGTATATTTTGAACTCCTTTTGTTTCTTTAATATTTAGATATTATTTGTTTTATTCATCACACTATTCTATAGACTGATTTGGTTTTGAGAGTCCATCATCATCACCATTTTTTTGTGCACCATAATCTTCTTCATCTTATTATTTAGAAAGTATTCTTCCTTGAGCTTGTTCCTCTTCATATGAAAAGATCTGAATTTCACATTCCTTATTAGGAGTTTCATCCATCAATTAATTGTTGTCAATTTTTTCATTTTTAGGTGCAATATCTTAATCATCATTCTTGCATTTTTCTTCATATTTTCTTCTCCATATCTTTCCATAAGGAACTCCGTTTGATGAACTTTTATTTTCTACATTTGTCCTTTGAGATTTATCCTCTCTTCTTTTCTTCCAAAGTTCATTAGATTTCCTTCCTGACTTGTATGGATTATTTTTCATGGGTTTTCTTCTTGATTTCCTGCAGTCTTAGGATTTTTGCCCAAAATTTTCACAGTTGTAGCATCTCATGGTATGACAAAACTTTGTTGTGTGCCCAACATAATTGCATCTCCAAAATCTCATTAAGTTATTGGACCTTCCTAAATTTTTCTTTTCGGGACTCTTGCATTCCAATTCTTTGTGACAAATTGTTTTACAAGAAAAGCAATAACCATTGAAGGTGTTTCCATACTCGCATTTGTTGTGACATGAGAAATTTGTCTTTTGATATGTTGTTTGTTTTTAACTTTTATAGCTTCCTCCTTTAACAAAGTTCATGGTTTGTATTTGGTTTGTGATTTCACTTTTTCCTTTTGAGGAGAATAATACTTTCTCATGTTTGTGAATGGTGTTCTACTTTCCACCTTTTTCTTTCTTATTGTACCCAAGACTAGTTTTTTCATTGGTTGGTATTTGACTATTCTAGATCTTATCTAGGATGGCTGAGTTGTTCTAGAATTTGGCGTTTGCTTTTGTCTTTTCATTCTTCTTTTTTAGTTTGATAACTTATAATTCCAACATGTGACATGTTTCTTCCTTTTTAGTCAACTGGATCTTCAATTCTTGTTCTATTTCATTAACTTCTTCAAGTTGAGTCTTTAGACTGATGACTATTTCTTCTATCTCATCCAAGACTTATGTGCATTTATTGTTTTTGTCATATGTCTTCAACTCTTCTATTTGTTTTGTTAGATCAACAACTTAAGTATTCAATCTTTTGATTTCTTCCTTGTTTGTTGGCTGAATCGTTTTGAGGTTGATGACTTATGATTCCAGCATGTGGCACGATTCTTCCTTGTTAGTCAACTGGCTCTTCAGGGTTTCCTCACTTTCCTTAGCTTCTTCAAGTTGAGTCGTTAGACTGTCGACCATTTCTTTTGTTTCTTCTAATTCTTCTATGCATTTATTGAGTTTGTCATATGTCTTCAACTCATTCATTTCTTTTGTTAGATCAACAACTTCAGTATTTAATCTATTGATCTCTCATTCTTTGTCTTATGGTTGAATCTTTTGTTCTTTCTCTTCATGATTGTTAGATTTATATAATTGGTGTAGTTCAAACATATATTTATTTTGAAGTTTCTCCAACTCTTCCATGGTGCACATAGTTGTGTATTCAATATTTTCAAGAGCCTCCATAGGAAATTCAATATATATACCATTTCCTAGTTCAATACGAATCTCTTCCAATGAAGCTATAACATTAGTCTTAAGATTCAATATTTTTTCTTCAGTGATCACTGAGGTATGCATCAATTCCTTGATGGATTTGTCTTCTTCATTGATGACTAGTGATTGCATCAATTCGTTGTTTGCATTTCCTTCTTCTTTGATGACTAGGGATTGCATCAATTCCTTGTTTGAGTTGTCTTATTTATTGATGATTGGGGATTGCATCGATTCCTTGTTTGAGTTGTCTTCTTTATTGATGATTGGGGATTGCATCAATTCCTTGATGGTATTGTCTTATTTTTATGTGTTTTGTACTTTACTCTGATAATAAATCTCTAGCTGGAGCCATAATACTTTAGCAAAGGTGTAGTGTCCCATGTTTTATTTGATTCGGTCTAACAGTCCATTATGGATTATTTTTAATGCCATTGAATTGTTTCTCTTTTATTATTTTGCAGTTTCGTATTTGTTCATTGAGGTAGTTAAGTATCAAGGCTTACTTACTACTAAGTCCCAAACTCCAGATCCTCTTGACTTCATATATATTTTCAATCTTTCCCTCCATGAAGAGTAGTTTGTTCCATCAAATAAAGGAGCTTCATTTTTGGAGAGAACCATTTGTTCATCCATTTGTGTGTTTAGTAGGATCTTCCTTCCAGTGATTAGATTGTTTTTACTTGAAGAGACTTTACTCGGATACCAATTTTTCTCTTCATAACAATTGAGTGGTTAAACTGTAGTGAAGGAACCTGCTCTGATACCAATTGTTGAAACACACACTGACACTTAGAGGGGGGTTGAATCAGTGTATGGAACTTTTGGCTACTTTTCACACTTCCATGGATTAACTAAATTAAATGAATAAGATATATGCAGTTCAATTAATTATTCATAAACATGTATAACACAAATTGTATGAAGTAGATAAAATATCAGTATTTTATTCATTTAACTTGAATGAATACAAATAAAATCAATCCTTTAATATATACAACTTCAACTGAATATGAGAGATACAAATATATGATACAAGACCTAGCTTGTAGTTCTCAAATCCAACTAAGAAATGAGGAATCCAACCCTCATAACAAGACTCGGCTTGTTGATCTCAGATCCAATTGAGATGTGAGGACTCCAATCCTCATGAAAAGACTCAAATTCTAAATAGAAACCAACCTAATAGAATGAACTTTCATTCAATATATATATATATATATATCCACCAAGACACCCTCTTCCCTTCATATTCCTTTACTTATATAGTCCTCCAAAGGTTTCCACTTTGAAACAATGTGTCCTTTTGGAATGAAACATTGCACCCCTTCATTTAATTAACACAAATGATAACTTTTATTAATTGATTTTTGTACACCAATTTAGACAAGGATTTTCGTATGAATATTTTGAAGTGATGGAAATAAATTTTAAAATTCCACGACATAGGTTTTTTGCAGAACATGCCCAATTAGCCGACTAGTGGGAAATTTCCCAAGAAACTGTGTGAGGTGGTCCGTATAGGTGGTTCTTTAAAGAAAACTTTCCCATATTTTCCTTTTTTCGTCGGATACCAGATCGACTTCAGTACATATTACCTTTTCGTGAATGTCTAAATCGAACTACACATATCTCCTTTGTTGGTGATTATTTAAACTCAAATTGTAAACATTTTACTTGATGATTATATTAAAATTGATTCCCTCTTAGTAGCTAGTCACTAAAGATTTGACTTAGTCTCACCCTTTTTCGTATTTTATTCCTCATTCGACCGAAAAACATATTTTTGGTCGACTCAACTAGGAGAAATTTCTACTTGAGTATTTCAATTCTATTCGACCCATCTTGCTTCAACCTCGACCCGAATTGTATTTAAGTTTTCTTCGACTTCGAACTTTAGGTTAATTCTTTCTTGGACCAAATCGACTTGGAAGAAAACCGACTTGAGAAATTTGAATTTGGTCATCTCGACTTGCTTTGGCCAACTTGTATTTCCTGACTCAATTTTTCTTCGACTTCAACCTTCAGTTGGTTGACTTTTCTTCTACTCATATTGAAATTGATAAAATTTTCTTCTCCAACTTCTGTCAATCTGCAAGATTGTAGTCGATTGACTCGTCTTGCATTCAACTCATCCAGATATTTGACATTATTGTTGTTTGAATTGACTCTACTTGTGACTCGATGGTGTTAATGATTCCTCACCAAACATCCACCATTGACATTCTGTCTCATCTCTGGACTCTTCTTCCATTGATATTTTCTAAATCACTTTTAATGAACCATGTCTTATTAATTTATTTATTTGTGATTTCTATGGATCCATATTGGATTATCCATTTACCCTTTTTATCTGGACAGTTTCTTCACAATTTCTTCTTTAGTGCATATATGTTAATGACACAATCTCAACCTTATACAATAAAGGATGAGTGTATCAAGCTCATACAATATATTAGTCAATATTGTCTTTCTAATAATATTCAAGTCACCTTCATAATATTATGTCCAATATTGACAATGATTGACATTCAAGTCACCTTCATAACATTATGTCCAATATTGACAATTATTGACATTCAAGACACCTTCATAACAATATGTCCAATATTTACAATGCTTCTCAAATCAATCACCCTTCACCTATTTATCAAGGTTGACATCAATGAAAAACAAATTGCCAACACTTTGCTTCCCTCATGAGGGGAAGGATTTGACTATTGATCACATGTCATACTCTCACACTGAACCATCTATGTTAGTATATTTTATTATCTCATTAATTGATCATTCTTATAAGGATGCTAGAAATATGGGTATTGGAATGTATGTGTCCTTGATGGGAACTTTTAATTTTGTAGTGCCTATTTCTTACATCGACTCCACTCTTTCTTTCTCTAAACAATCGATTTATTTTCCCCCCACGACTCAAGTTTTTTATTTTTGAAAAACATACTTTGAGGATCCATGGATCTTAACTTCTCCTTTTACTTCAAGGGAAGGACTTGGGCATGTCGGAATGGCCATGCCTTTTTATGTAGTAGAAATTGTTTATCAAACTATTAAAATTACCATTGCAAACACAATTCTGACTCATCCTCAGACAAAGTAATTAGATCATCTTACTATGCCCATGTGGGCCTCCAACTATTCCCTTTATTTGGGTTTCTTGGATAGAATTTTTCCATCTGATGAAGTTATTATAGAAGCAATGATTGGACCCAAAAGAACTTTGGAGGATATGCACCATAAGTATTACTTCCTCCCGAAACTTAGTAGGGTTGAGAATGGAGAATTTATATTGACCATGAATGGAGATGAGGACTAGTCCATGAACCCCTTGGAAACACATGTTGTGTATGTTGAGGGTAACATGGAGAATACTTACAAAACTATAATGATTAATATCTCTAGGAAACTTGAAGTCTTGGAAAACATATTTATTGGAGAAGACTATTCTCTTGACTAAATCTGCACTTACATTGATATTTTTAAATAATTTTGTGATGTTTTTACCTGGAGATATGAAGAAATTTTAGGCATATACCCTCGTATTATCGAACATGAGATAAAATCTTATGAGAATGTGAAGCTTATTAAACAAAAGATAAGATAGGTTAATCCTAGGAAATTTGTGACAATAAAGGACGAGGTGGAGAGACACCTTAAGGAAGGTTTCATCTACCATGTTCCCCTTACTAAATGGGTATCCAATCTCATTCTCGTTGATAAAAAGTAGAGAACTATTCATGTTTTCATGGATTTTAGAGATTTGAATAAAGCTTGTCCTAAATACAACTTACCCACACCTTTCATTGATCATATTATCGAAAAGTGTGCTAGAAGCGAGATATTTTCCTTTATGGATGGATTCTCAGGCTATAATCAAATCCAAATCCATCCCAAGGACTAGCATAAAATGATGTTTATTTTTCCTTAGGGTACGTTTGCATACAGGAAAATGACTTTTGGTCTAAAAAAATGCTAGAGTTACTTTCCAACAATCCATGTCTTACGCTTTCCACAATTTCAAACACATTGTCGAGGAATATCTCAATGACTTGGCTACTCACTTTTGTAAGAGGGAGGATTATCCTACACACCTTCACCTTGTGTGTGGAAGATGTCAATATTATAAGATTCATATGAATCCCCATAAATGAATCTTATGTGTGATTTTGAGGAATATATTGGGTTCATTGTGTCCAATAAAGCGATCATGGTCAATCCTCTTAAGGTTTAATAAATATTTCAATTGCCTCCCCCACATAATATTCATTATCTTTAGAGTCTACAAGGTAAAGAAAAATTTCTACATCGATTTATAGAAAAATACATTGAGATCACCAAGGGATTTATGCACTTGATGAAGAAGAGGGTCCCATTTGTTTGGGATTTTTTTGCACAATGCTCATTTTATGCATTGAAGAAGGCACTCATATCCACCCCCTTCTTAGTCCTCCAGACTATGGCAGAGACTTCTTATTGTATCTAGCAACATCAAAATCAAATATTGGTATGGTTCTGGTTTAGGAGGATGATATGCTCCATGACCATGTCATCAATTACCTTATCCCAATCTTGATAGGTCATGAAGTCAAGTTTTCTTACATGGAAAATTGGCTTTGGCGGTTGTTCACTACATATAGAGATTTCATCATTATATTCCTCTTACGAAAACCATTATTATAGACGTTGTGAATCCATTTCAATTTGTCTAAACCTAATGAGTCATTGAGAGTAAGTTTTTATTGGATAAATATCATCAGTATGGTAAGTAGATCTCCCAAGGACCTACCTATTGATCCTAGACAGACAGTGGGGCTAGACTTCTATGGGTTTCCTAGACTCAAGAAAATGGATTGATAGTTAACCTAAGGAGTGGTAGAGATAGCATACTTTTCATTGTAGGATTTCCTTCATATATATCGACTAATGTAGAAATGAATTTATAGCTCCAACCTCCACAACCTGCTTCATGCACACAAAATACAAGCAATGTCTTTCTACCTCTCTACTTGTTTTTCTAATCCTAGATGTAACTTGAATCTAACCTAATCTATAATGAAATAAAACAATTCCAAACATTTGTAAAGGAAATGAAAACATGTTCAAGGGGGAAATAAATGATTTATTGATTAATATGAAGGAATTACATAAAATCAATACCTTAGTGATGATGCATCCTCCTTGGCTCCTTGCTCCTTGATCCTTGATCCTCCTCAGCTTCTTTATAAAACTAGGAAATCTGATTCTAGATGTTATGAATAGGATTATCACCTCTACAATTGGAAATCATAACTATGTAAATGATTCATCTTCCTCTTTCTCGAGACTTTATTTATTTATATAGATCCTTGGAAGAGGCTTGGGAGAGCTTCTAGATATTCTATAACCCAATAGAAACTCGAATGATGTGAGTTCCTAGGCTCGTGCCACAAAGACACAACAGACCCATCACTTATCTCTTCATAGCTCATTGAATGTATAACGTTACACATATTTTTTCTTGTTGCACTACAGATGACATGCGACTATCATTGCATGTTGTCTCCTATGAGTCCCATGATCACCCTAAAAAAATTCCTAAATCTTGAGCAATAATTTTTTTTTGACTTTCGTCTTCTTTTGGATTCCCTTCTGGCTTGTAGCGTCGAAATTAAGGCTATAATAGATTCCCACTAATGTGTGAGGTCGGGAAAGGAATGGATGGCCAAAACAAATTACAATAAAATATTTTCCATGTGAGGTAGTGTGAGGAGAGAGAAAAGGAGGTTTAGAATTCAAAGAGCTCCTCCAATCAAACACCAACGATGAATGCATAAATAGACCATTCCCTAGGTAGACATACTTATACTCTAAAGAGCATGGCCTCCAAACAATACACTACAGATCCATGACATGAAATGAAATACCATGGCCACGAAAGAATACATGGTGGATCCATGTCATTAGTGAGATTATATCCATGAGACAATACAATGTAGATCTATTTCATGTGTAAAATCGTATCCACCATTAAATACAATGTGGATATATGACACAACATATATACATCAGGAATGCAATGAACACTGAGGGAAGTGCCCTTGAATTCTTCAAAGTACTCATAGGTAAGTGATATACTCCATCACAACTTGGGAGGGGATGTTGTAAAGGAATGATGTGTCCCCAAACCCAAGGTCTTTGTCCCAAACCCCAATGGTACAAATACACAACATGAAAAAATATGAGCTAATGTCAAGCACGGTAGAAACTTTTTGATTACATGTCATTGATGTACACTGTTAATAGACACGAGGGGACCCACCAATGAGGAAGATGGACCCCAATGTACCTATTAAAATATAGTGAATGTGAATAGAGGATCTAATGTCGAACACTCAGATAATCAATCAATCAATCAAGAGTCAATAATGTAAACCCACCGTCGATCACAAGGAGTTTTCCATTGAGGAATGCAAGCTCCAAGGTACTAGCTAGTTTCTAGATCCCTTTCCTAGATAATGTGTTGAATTCAATAGGAAGATATTTTTCGAAGGAGGACATTAATGTATCCCCCAT
Source organism: Picea engelmannii (assembly GCA_009831015.1). Classification (NCBI taxonomy): domain Eukaryota; kingdom Viridiplantae; phylum Streptophyta; class Pinopsida; order Pinales; family Pinaceae; genus Picea; species Picea engelmannii. Next base: position 123,633 of record ML787660.1, on the reverse strand, counting down.
CAATCGACATGAAACATACACCAAGAGATTATGTGAAGATAGAGTATCACCGAGTACAAATGACACAAGGATGGATGACTCAAAAAGTAAAAAAAAACAACATATGGATGACTCAGGGTTAAAATTCCATTGAACATATAACATGACACAATGGTGACTTGGGAACAAGACATAAGAGTTGGAGGAATATAGTGCAACAACATAGGAAGCATTGAAGCACTCTCCATGATTATTGGAAGAGTAACCAATCATAGGAGTATTTCTGAATCATATTACTGGGAYGACTCCAAGGAAAGATAAAACTCAATTGTATGATGAGGAATCAAACAGGTGCCATGTTCAAGGGTGACTCGATTGACACTGCCATTTCGAGAATAGACCAATGGTAAAAAAAAAAAACACTCTTTTTTTTATTTTGTGCTTTTTGTCTCCTTCATGGTTTAATGAGCATGAAAGAAGGACAAAAGTATGCTCGGTATGTACCCTTTTAATTTCCTTTTATGAGTGCAAAAAAGAGATAAAAGTGTACTCGAGAATGTATTTTTAAGTTATTTTACGAGTCCAAAAAAGAGATAAAAGTATAATCGACTAGAGAGAATGAGTGGCTTAACAACATGCTCCTATGGTCCAAACATATGGAACCGATCTAAGCAAGATGAATTCAAATGTTACAAACAAGTGAGACCACTCTTAGTAGTTGTTCTCTTCATGGGTAGGTGGATGCAAAATGGAGGCCAAATAATGAAAGAGGTGAATGGTCAAAGTTATTGTTATAGCGATAAGAGGGATCTAGGAAAACAATAGTGAAATAATGGGAGGCATGATGCAAGCAACAAATGCATAGGAGACCATTAAGAAACAAAATAAATTTTTGAGAACCCCATGGGATGTGGCTAGAATATAGAAGAAGAGTAAAGAATGAGGCTCAATCATCAAGTCATGGTGGGGATAAAGGATGGATCTTGGGCCTACAAAAAATCATAACATGGGAACTAAATGGAAATATGGATGCTAAATACGGTTCCCATGAAGGGTAGGCACTAACGAATAGGTTACTATGTGCAAAAGGAGTAGCTAATGTCGCAATCGTTCGAGATCATACATAAGGTATAGTGATGGAAGAATGGATTATCAATAATGCAAGATGGTAAATGCAGGGAAAAACCTATCCCTATATGCCAGTTTTGGAACACGTACCTCAAGTTCATTGGAGGTTACCATCTTATTAAAAGAAAAAAGTCCCCATAATCTTGTCAACATGTGGAAACTAGGTGTGAGGTTAAATTTAATTAAAAGTGGGATTTAAAATAACAATAAGATCAAATAATAAAATGGAACCCACTTACTTGGTCTCAATGTGAAAATTTGATTTTTATTTCCCAAAAAGTTATAAAAGGAAACTCACCATGGTAAAAATACATTATTCATTACAAAGAGAAGTGAGTGGAGAGATTTGGAGAAAAACCCTCCTCCAAGTGTAGGCATCCCAAGCTCATTGTGGAGGACTGGTTGCTGATGTCAGATCCAGGTAAAAAATATCATCCCAATCTTTCATTTCCTTATTTTTTTCATGGATTTCATTGAGGGAAACAGAAGCCTAGAGAATCGATTTTCACACAGCTAAGAAAGGGTCGAGAAAGAAAATGCTTCATAGGTTCATCACGGGACTCATGTGAAGCATCACACGATTCATCACATGACACCCGCAGGTCATCACGTGGCTTAGTGCATGACACATCCAGGTCATCACGCAATGACCTAGGTGTATGCCCTAGTTCAACAGGCCATAGGTGAGGGTTTGCAATGTTTTCCTTCAATAGGATGCATTTTGGATGGATTTATCCCCTGACAGGTTTCTTGTTTTTATGTTGGTTGGACATGAAAATAGACAAAAGAAGATGATTGAGTGGAAAGAGAGAGCCCATTAGGTTGATGACTTTGTTTCCCAAGGAGATGCAGTTACCTTGAAAACTCTCTAAGATTGTAGGTTGCTAAAATTCTTCTAGTTTCCATTGTTGGGGTCCCACGAGTACCTTCTGCATACATTGGTTCAGTATTGGGACCCCAATCAGGAATTTTTCATTATCTAGGGGAATTTAGTGTAGGTGGACATGGATGAAGTCTATTTATGTATCACTCTGTCCCAGAGGGGAGTTCCATGGAGAGTGGATTATACACCATGTTGTGACGATCACTTCATGATGGACTACATTGAGGAATGTTGTCGGTATGAGTCACATTGATTGAGTGACAAGATCCTTATCCAAGATATTGTAGAGTTTCCGCTCAATACCATACTATCTATAAGAACTCGTGTTTCAGGGTCAACAACCATGCATTTAGTGACGAAGACCAACATGTAGATGGAATTGAGGTGCCTGGAGTCGATGATATTTAACTGGTGTGAGGGAGTCCTTGCAAACATGAAGACACAATTGTCTTGATTCAAGAAAGGAAAGAAAAAACAGTTCGAATATGGCTCCCTCTTGGTGATTATTTTCATGGAGTGGGTACCTCAGTTGAGGTCCTAGATAGTGATGGGTGAAACAATGCCCCAAGACCCATAGATGGCATTATAGATAGATTACATCAGGAGACTACTAGGAGGACATCATGTAGAACACTACGAGACCGGTTTCCCCATTTGGTGGCATCACCATATTTTTAGTATATTGGATTTCCCCTATGTTAGGACCGAATTCGGGCATGATCTGGATCTTATGCTCCCCCTAGGCGAGGTGTAGGGTCCCATAGGTAAGTGTATTTTTTTTTATATTTCCATTCTTTTGTTTTTGGAATATATGATTTTTTTTTGGTGGGTGCAATGTAACTGGCACAATTTCATTTTTTCACATATATAGGACCAGAGCGTCCAGAGGGATAGGGACGAGGTCATCGTGAGAGTAGAAATGAGGAGTCATCATCAGGGGAGGGAGGTGGTAGAAATGAATATTCATGTCATGTCTAACACAACTTGGACTAGATGACCATGGGAGTCCCCCCCACGCTAGAGGATGAGATTCCCCCGCACCTGGAGTGGCATGTGGAAGGTGTTTTCCACCCATTTTGTCAACTTCCTTAAAGGGTGGCTCAAGCGGTGCTATGCTACCATGGCTATCATAATTGAGATCACTAGCCAATTTCACCCCCATTTTTTACTAGACATCAATATTAATTGGTCACCATTATTTATATTAGTAGGTCAGTAGAGCACTAATTTTGTATATGCACCTCATTTTTTATGTAACACGCATTTTGGTATATATATACATATATTTGTTTCATCTACTACTTATGGATGTCTAATGATGTGCTTAATAACCCATGTTTATGTATATGCATGCTAAAAAAATAATTTAATGAGACAAATGCTAATCTAACACATAATTAGCCAATGAATCAGCCAATGTATTAGGCCCTCTTAAAACATGACAATACTCATAGTAGCGTTCAAGAAGGAGAAATTGAAAATACCTACACAATAGGACGAGATGTCTGATGTTATATGTGTGATTCAACTATGAGACCACAAGATGGGAGTCCAACCTAACAACTAAATGAAGTGTTCCAAGGGTGAGTGCCTCAGATAATAGTTCAATTCCAACACTATATTCTGTAATTTTATTAGTTGTAGGACCAAGGTAAACACCTCCTTAACTCACAAGCTTTTCAGTGGGAGAAAATATCACCCCAATGATGAAATCAATATTCTGGGTACTATGGTTGGCACCATTACCATATCCCACGTAGATGGGGGATGAGGATGACATCTGCAAATCAATCATAAATCATGATAAGTACTTAATTGAGACCGAGTCACCCTCTAAAAAGACACAAGGATGAATAGATTTATCGTATTGGGATTTAATGTGTCTCTTGTGAGCTTCATTGGCCAAGATGGCATCACAACATTGTTCATCAAGATAGGATAAGTACAACAGACACTCCTCCTCGGCGGAGGTGTTAGGAAACAATTCTACAATGATTTTTAATGATGATATTTCGCATTCAATCGATAGTACCACCTCTCAACCATATACAAGTTGGAATGGTGTAAATCCAGTGGTAGTTTTGGTTGAGGTACAGTAAGCCCATAATGCCAAAAATAGCATAAAATTCTAGTTAGTTTTTCATTTCCCTAACATTCTTTGAATCATAGTCTTTAGGAAATGATTGTTGGCTTCTAATTGGCCATTGGCTTGATGATAGTAGGGCATTTAGTTCTCATGGAAAAAACCCAATATCACAGCTAATTTGGTCATCATCTTGTTATGAAAGTGGGACCTGTGGTCTGTCACCATGGTCTTAGTAAAGCCTAACCTAAAAATAATGTGACTGAACACAAAGAGAGCAGTGGTGGTGTCGTCATTAGAAAAGGTAGGAAAGGCCTTAGCCCATTTGGTGAAGTAGTTAATAACCACAATAATGTAGCTATGAATATTATTCGAGGTAGGCTTACATGTCATAAAATCAATCCCCTATTTTGCAAAGGGACTGATGGTCACCATGGGATAGAGGGGAGAAGGGTGGGCATGCATCTTACAGGTGAATATTTGACAAGAATGGAATTTCTAGATCACGTTCATACAATCCTTGAAAATTGTGGGCCAAAAGTAACCAACACGTAATATCTTCTAGGTAGTGGCCAACCTAGAGAGATGACCACCACATGCCCTAGCATGGGAATCATTCAAAACTCTTTCATATTCCTCATGGATAAGGCAACGAAATAAAATAAAATCAACCCATTGATGATAAATGGTGTCATCCACTATGATTTATTTTATATCTTGATGCCTTATCCGATGGCGTTCATCATGGGAAATATGAGGAAAAAACTGTTGGGTCTAGAGTTAGAAAAAGACATCTCCATACTAGGGATAATATGAGTCGATGAGGAATAAATAATCATCAGGGAAGGAGTCGATGAGGAATAAAAAATCATCAGGGAAGGAGTCAGTAACCATGGGTTCATCATCATCTCGGGGAAGCAAAAACATCAACTTTGTGAATGCCAAATATTTCTTAGACTTCGAGGAAACAAACTCTAGGTCAAAATCTCGGATGATAACAATCCACTTTGAGTACTTTCCCCCAGTGATATGATGGTTGAGAATGTGTTGCATTAGGTTGCATAGAAAACAACAGTGGTCTTATGTAAGAGTATATAATGTTGCAAACATTGTATATCATGTACTGCTACCAAGGACAACTTCTCAACATGAGAGTATCAAATATCGGGACCAACAAGTCCCTTTCTAATATAGTAAATTATATGTTCTTTCTACACATCATCTTCCTAGATGAGCACCATGACAATGGTGGATTTAGAGGCCACGAAATAGAGAAAGAAGTCATGACCATAGTCAGGAGGGATCAATAATGGATTCGACATCAAGGCCTTCTCCAAGGAACCAAATGACCTTTGATCTTGGTCATCCCACACGAAGGGTACACCCTTCTTCAATAAGCACATAAAACCTTTGGTGATATCAATGTAATTGGAAATGAATCTATGCAAAATGTTTTCCTTCCCTTGAAAACTTTGAAGTTGCATAAAAGTACAAGGAGAAGGTAAATTGAAAATAGCCTCATCCTTTAAGGGATCAAACATGATCTCGTACTTGGACATGATGAATCCTTGCAGTCTCCCAGAAACGACACAAAAAATGCATTTATGTGGATTCAAATGGATATTATAGTAGTAGAACTAGATGACAATGGTTTTCAAGTGACCTGGATGGTCTTCGCAGTGCCTGGAATGAGCAACCAAATCATCCAAGTATGCCTCTACAATCTGTTTGATGTCATGGAACGCATATGACATGGCCTAATGGAAAGTAGCTCCAACATTTTTAATACCAAATGGAAGTTTACATTAAGCAAAAGTACCCCAAGAACAAATGAAGGTGGTATTTTGTTGATCTTCCATTTTGATCCGGATTTGATTATATCCATAGAAATCGTCCATAAATAATAATATTTCACTCTCATCACATTCATTGATAATATGATCAATGAATGGGGTTCGATAATTGTCGTTTGGAAAATATTTGTTCAAATCCATATAATCAACATAGACCCTAATATTACCTTGTTTTTGAGTGACCAAAATGATGTTAGAAATCCATTCGGTCAAGGGAACCTGATAGATGAATTGTGCATGGAGTAGTTTTTCTACCTTCACCTTGATGGAAACAACTTTATTTTGGTTAACTAGATAGATATTTTACCGAACCATCTTATCTCCCTCGTGCATTTTGATTTCATTCTTGACAATTTGGGGGTCAATTCCAAGAATTTCTTCATATGACCAAGCAAAAATGTCACATAATTCTTTGAAAAGGGTCGTTTAAAGTTCAATTTCTTGGGGAGAATAATCAACACCTATCGGGATGTGCTCCATGACACTTGGCTTCTAGGAAATGTAAATGTGTATAATTTTGGAGTTTTTGTCCAAGTTCTCTTATGAAAATACATCATTAATCATAATTGGATATTGGGACCATTGAACATTACCAGTGGAAACAATATTTTTAATTTCATCCTTGAACCATTCCAATTCAATAAGAAAATACATGTGATGGTGTGAATCCTCCCATGGAATATTGGGTGAATCCATGACCTCCATGATAGCTTCATCGGATGGAAGTTCAAGATCTAGGAAGTCATTGGAATATGGTGGAGGAGTGAGGGCCCAGGAGGGTCTTGGGTATTGATCAGACTCCACATCCTAAGGGGAATCTAAATCAGAGCCAATAGACATTGACTGGATCACTTTATAGGAAATATCTACCAGAGTAAGAGGCATGGATGCTCCACATGAATCAACATTATTAGGACAAGGTACCACCCAAGGATCAAAAGACCGAAGGAATCCACTAGTAAAGGATAAAAACATGTAAAGAAGAGAAATATTTGTGGTAGGATATGGTGGGGGAAGGGGAAAAATACCCATGAGTGAAGGATCTTTGACCATCCCCACACCAACATGCATATAAAATGGTTGAGTATCATTGATAAAGGGGACATTTGACCCCACATTGGATCCAAGGTATGGGGTGTAGAAAGCAATTTGATCGATCGTCACTATTTTCCCTTGATGAGGGAAGCATAATACCATAAATATCGACGAGATAACTACAATCATCTCGTAGAACAAAGTATGGCCAACTATCAAATTGTACTCAAGAGGTGCATCAATGACCTCCACAAAAAAAAAGAGTCTTACCACATAACTCGATGGGTAACGTGGTGATTATTCCATGAGTTTGGAACTTGTGTCCATCAAACTCTTTCAATAGGGTCACAGATGTATCGAGCTTAGGAGAGCCAATGTCCTTCCAACAAGAAATAGATATGATGCAGTTCAAGGATCCCTCATCAACCATAGTTCTAAATATGTTTTTCCCAATTGTGTGCACTTTGATATGGAAAGAAACCTGATGGAAGAGCCTATGAGTCACTTGATCAGAATAAAAGGTGATCAAACTCAAATCCAAGGGATCAACCCTATCTACAGAAGACAATAAATATTTCTTCTATGTTGGGAAGCATTGGAGGACTCCGAGCATCAGCATCGCACAATATTCCTAGGCCAAGTCTTCCATAATACTATAGTTGGGCCTAGCCCGTGTATTGGGATGATGTGTTGTTCTTCGAATAACTTCCTTTGGGGGGGTGAAATGGTGCATCGAAATATGGATTCTCAATTTGAAGAGGGCCACCGGCATGGGAAGGATATGTGGGCTCATGATTAACAGGAATAGGCTCGGATGTGTTGTATTTCTTGGCTCACGTTTGTAAATTGGCCATGTGGTCACACATGAAAACAAAAGAATTCAAGGAATACCCCTCGTGGTGAGGGGTACCTTTCATGCCCCCTTACAGAGGGGTAGGATTTGTTGCAACCATATGATGAGGTTGAGGGTGGAAAGGATGAGTTAAAACAAGAGGTTGTTGAGGGGCCTTTAGTTGTGAAAAATAGTGATGGATCTCATGCTTCTGAGGACACTGATGAGTAGGGTTGTCCTTCTCACAAAGAGCGTAGGTGGATTGAATCTTGTTCTTCTCTTTCACCCCCCCCCCCTTCTAATTTTTTTGCATTGAGGCAGTGCCTTTCTCATTATTGGAATTTTCCTACTTATTCCTCCTCTTATTTCATCCAGGTTGTTGAAAATTATCCAGTTGCATGGAATGCACAGAATTCACGTGGAAGTTTGAGAATTAGAATTGGAAGCTAACAAGTGTGAAGAAATAACCATATAACCCATCTAGTCATCTAACTAGTTCAGAGAGGAATGATAAACAGAACCGACCACACCATCAGCATGGGGTCCTAGGTTTGTCTTATTTGTATTTGTCGACGACCTAGGAACATGGGAGATAATGTCATACAGGGTACTTCACTGAGAATAGATCAAGTCCAAGTGTTGGGAATGCATAATAGCTTTCTCCTTTGTAGCCTCCCCGACCATGGCTACATCCTTAGAAATTATTGAAAGGATGGATTTGGTGAACCACTACATCAAGATATTATCTAGGATATGTGTCTTGAACATTCTATGTCTCCATCGCCACTCATGAATATGATAAACAATGTTTGTGGTAGTATCCTGATGTAGTGAAGTCAAGATATCTATTCATATTTCATACATAATGGATAGTTGGTAATGTGTAAGGAACACCATTTCCAAGTCCTTGAATATTTTAAAGGAACTCCCTTGTAATTCAATGTACCATTTAGTGGCAGCTCCGGTCAGGGATTGTTGGAAAATATGCAGCCTCACACTATCATCCATCAAGGAATTGGATGAGCACCATAAGTAATACATCATGACGTGTATGGAGGGGTATTCTCCCACATTTCCATCTAATTTTGGTATGTATAATGGTAGTTTTCCAGGCATATCCATCCTTGAAGGGTTGTGGGAAATAGGTTCATTTTTCAACTGTGATAGATCGGGTAAGTCTAACATTGCAAGGAAGGTAAACGATGTGTGAGAAAATGAATCATGGGAGGGAGATGAAGTCTATGTTATCCCAGATGAAACTTACTGTCCCCCTACATTCGTACTACCAAAATCTTAATGAGGTGTTCTTGAAGAGTGGGTTCCCCAGGGACAGTGGCACTTCCAGGAGCATGACTGCTCTTTGGACTAGATGTGCCCCTGAAGGGATTTCCCCTAGGGATATATGTAGAACCTCCAGGAAAAATTTTCCCAAAATTATGCCCATGGAAGAATTCCTCGAAAATTATGGTATTGATAAAGAGAAAGTTTCCCCAATTTGAGAAGTTACCCCTAAGGGGTGTGCCCCTTAGGAAATGTGTGTTAACCCATGGGAAGTTAAAACATCCTGACATACTAATTCCCCTAGCTTGACTAGAGAAAACCCCAAAACCACTAGGAAAGTTCCACCCAAAAGATACACTCACACTTGATGATAGTGGGTTGATCATAGGAATAGTGGAGGCAGAAGGAGTTCCACCTCCCATGTTGAAACCATGGATCGACCCCCCACTAGAAACATATCTAGAAGTGAGAATCAAAATAGAAGGGATAGGAATAATAATGATGAGTATACTCATAGATGGGAATGAAGACATAATCGGGTCCCCCATATTGAGGGACCTGTAGAAAGACTAATGGATGGAATTGGTCCAATGGTGCTAAGCGAAGGAAATGCATACATCATGGGGATGCCCTAAGTCCCACATGAAGATAGGATTTATCGCTCATCTACAATGGAAGAAACACTTGGTGTTGACATAGTGCGAGGATCAATAAACAAAGAAAAAGGGGCACTAAAACATTCTCTTACCTGGACAAGTATTGGTGCTTTGGGATCAGTCAAAGGAGGGTTAAATTTTGGTGGAGGACATTCCTTGAGAACTTATACTTCAACCAAACTAGTTTCATCGAACCAAAGATAAGACCCTTCAAATTATTGGTCACCTACTTCATGTTTCTTAAGAGGTGGTTGTACCTCTTTGATGGGTTCTAATCCTCACAATCGATAGGACTGGCATGGTATTTAGGCCATGGTGAAAATAATATGTGTAAGTAAAATACAAATTAACCTAAGGCAGATCTAGACTCAAAATCAAAGAGCACATCCCTATCAAATCTAGAATAAAAACAAGTAAACCAATGGCTTATGGAGGCTTCTGAAAACCAACCCTCTAGAAGAGATGAGGTCCCCGCAATATTGGCTAGAGAAGGTATGAGGAGTAGTTATGATGATCTACATGAAATATCCTTCACCAATTCAAGAGCCCTTTATTAAGGCGGGAACCCTACGGGGGAAATGAGATTGTGAAAAAACACCTTCCCCAGGTACTAAATGCATGTCCCACCTGCAGTCATCTCTGTTGGGTATCTAGGAAAGGTCACTAAAGCTACAACCTTACAATCAATGACCAGGTGAACACTCGCAGATCCAACCACATGTAAGGGTAGGGTAACTAGGCCTAAAGCATCGAAGGTGTTACCTCACACAGAGGTGTGGCACCAACGAAACCCCTGTATACGTATTAGTTAAAGAGATACTGAAAACAACAAAAAAAACAGAGAGGGGAAATCTCCCTACTTGCCTCAATGCATCCTCGTGCTTGACTCCTATGTTAGAGGAGCTTCCCGACAGATTGGTTGTAAAAATGGATTTTCACTCTTTAATGACTCATAGGTTTGGTTTTCATGGCCTTGGAGAGTTTATTCTGCAATCCTATTCCAAGGCCATAGTCCTATATAATGTTGGTTCACTTAAAAAGGAAAAGTGTCGAGTCGATTTTAGATTACACAATTTATTTTTATGGTTGTTATTTATGTCAAAGAAAATGAATGCAACTTTAATGGTGTTTTTAACTCTTGACCCAACCAAGCAATGTAAAGATTCCAATGAAATCGTTCACTTCAATTAATTATAGCTACGGGAGGGAGAAGAGATATTTTCCTTTGTGGTCTTGTAATAGTTATCCCACACACCAAACAACCACTCACACAATCCATACCCAAAATTATTTTCATAACTCAAACCAAACAATTCCGCAATGAAAACTCTTGTTCTAATGCTTCAAAAGATCACAAGCATGCAATTGTGTTTCGTTCTTTTTTTTTTTGCCAAATGTAATGAAAAAAATATTCCTAATCTACACAAGAACACAATATGCATATGGAAAAACAACAAAAGTGTTGTAGGAAATTGGTAGTGATGCTATAAAATCCCACTCCAATGTCTCTACAAATATCTCTCCCAAATACCACCTAAAAGCATATATATAGTAATGGATAATAATCACAAAGGGACAATCCTAATGAAATCAAATCAAACAGCACCCATTTTTTTCATATATGTTTGGTTCAGTGCCCAACTTTACAGGATCACCAGACAAAAAATAGGCATATCAAAGCAATTAAAAAAAAACACACAATCATACTCCAAACAACAAATGAAGGTAAATTATGTGACAATGAGACTCAAACAGAGGCAAGATGTGGTCAACACAGTTCAATCATAGGCTCATAGGATTAGAAAAGGTAGACATAGTATCAAAATACTAGAAAACCTGCATTTTCCCTAGATTACAGGGATCATCCTGGGACACAAGAAATACAATTGATGTCGATCATCGTGTGACTCTTATATTGCATCCTACGACAATTGCAGAACAAATATATATATATATATATATATATATATATATATATATATATATATATATATTAAAAAGAGGGATCTTCTTCAAATCTCTCATAGTTGTCTCATATCTATCCAATATGAGATATCTAACCTCTAGAAAAGTATAGGGAAGACAAATTAAATCACAAACATAAAACATAGGGTGATTTGACAAGGAAATCTAAACTAGAGAAGAATCAAATGCTATTCCCCATTGGAGTCAGCAATTATATTATTGGAGAAATATCACCAGTGTGGTACGTATATATCCTTATCACGTACCTATTGATCTTAGATAGAAAATGGGGCTAGACTTCTATGGGTTTCCTATACTCAAGAAAATGGATTCACAATTAACCTAGGGAGTGGTAGAGATAGCATACCTTTCACTGTAGGATATCCTTCATTTATATCAGCTGATGTAGATATGGAGTTCCAATTCCAACCTTTGCAACCTGCTTCATACACACAAAAGACTAAAAATTCCTTTCCACCTCTCTACTTGGTGTTAGAATCCTAGATCTAACTTGAATCTAACCTTATCTATAATGAAATAAACCATATCCAAACACTTGTAAAGGAAATACAAACATGTTCAGGGGAAAAACCAATGATATATTGATTAATATGAAGTAATTACATCAAGTCCATACCTTAGTGATGATGCATCCACCTTGGATCCTTTCTCCTTTCTCCTTCTCAACTTCTTGATCAAACTGGGAAATTTGATTATGTCTATTGAATTGGAGTACCACCTCTACAATTGGACAACATAACTCTGCAAATGATTCTTCTTCCCCTTGCTCAAGACTATCCTTATTTATATATATCCTTGGAAGAGGCTTGGGAGAGTTTCCATATATTCTACAACCCAATAGAAACTTGAATGATGTGAGTTCCTAAGCTCATGCCACGAAGATACAACTCACCCATCACTTATCTCTTCATAACTCATCAAATATAGAAGGTTACACAGATCGTTGTTTGTTGCACTATAGATGACATGCGACTATAGTCACGTGTTTTCTCTTATGAGTCCTGTGATGACACTCAAAAAAGTTATAAATACTAAGCAAGAAATGTGTTTTGACTTTCATCTTCTATCAGATTCCCTTCTATCATGTAGGGTGGAAATTAAGGCTACAACACAAGTACAATAAACTGATATTTCATACCTTGCGCTCAAATCTAGGTATCAAAGACTCCAAGCGGAAACTGGCTTTGAAGTATCGCAGTGGTATGCAAGAGTAAATCTAGAAAAACATGGATTTCTTAGATATCTCCTCACTGTGAGCTACTTATCGATATGCAATCTAAATTGAGAAGAAATTAAAGAAGCATAGTAAGCGAGAGTTCGGGTTTGAAAATACGCCACAACATAATCATGGAAAAGGAAATCCTAACTCGTAGAACGAAGGGCAAAGAAAGGAATTCCAACCTCAATAGAGATAGTCCAACACACGGGAAAAGAAGGGTAACATGAATTCTAAGAAATACATCGAAAAGTGGTGTGAGTTCCACAACATCCCCTGGAACAACACCGATGAATGTCGCTTGAAACATTCATTGGTGGTCGAGATCAAATAAAAAGAATTAGAACTTGAATTGGAATCTGATTCAAAGCACAATAAATGGAAGCAAATCATCTATGTAGAACCCACTGCTACCATCGCAGCCACAACAATACAACCAGAAGAACTAGAGGATCTTGAGGAGGGGGAGTGCCTCTCCCACTCACAGATGTGGGTAAAGGGGACCCCGCTACATTTAATTTTTGACAACAGGAGTCAAAAGAACCTAATCTTAGTCGAGGTTGTCAATATATTTAATTTTCCAATGATGTCACACACCCAACCATATAGCATCATATGGTTGAGTCGGGGATGAGACATTTGTGTCAGTCAGCAATGTCGCATGTCCTATGGCATCAATCCCTTCAAGGATGAGGTAGTGTGTGATGTTTTCCCACTTGAAGTCTGTCATGTTCTTTTAGGACAACCATATATGTGGAAATGGCATGATATCTATGAGTCTGGTCCCCGCAGTGTCATTGTTACACTGGAAGGTCATCTCTACAGGGTACCAGACATAGCTCCAACTACTACCACTTCATTGATATCAACAAAACAATGCCAAAAAGTAATCTCTCATAACACAAAGTTTTCCCTCTTCATGATCCAGTCAGGTGGTGAATAAGAGGTTGCTTTGACCAATACATCCTCATCCCAAGACATTTATATCCAACATAAGTAGTTCAACAATATTGTATAGGAGAATGAAGAGAATGAGATTCTTCCATATGTTTAGCATAGCCACGACCCTTTTCAGGTGTGCTTGGGGTTCCAACCTTTATTCCACATTGATATAACTCTTCTTGTTGCATCTTCATCAATAGAGTCCTCCCACACTCAGAACAAGGTAGATCATGCAGCCAAATATATTGAACAGATTCAACACCTTCAATAGGTTCATGACATCCTTCCACATGCAAAGTACAAGCAGGAAATCTACTTCAACAAGGAAAGCATCTCACCAAGGTTCGGATTCAACATAATTTTCCCCATCTGCCAAGGGAAATTGATACAATAGGGACCATTGCTTCCTAAGGGGGGAGGAATGATCTAGGTGGATCTCGGTGGCTATCCACCTTTTCCCTTGAATCAACATTTTGATCCTATGGTTTTGATAAACCATGATATTCACCCTTTTGATGGGGAATGGAATGTAATACCATATTCATTTGTTAATTACAAACATCATATAGTGATTTCCGAGTGGTATTATGTACATTCCTACAACATAGAGTTAATGCATCATATCCCATTAGAACTTCGTAGTTAAGCACACTTGGGATAGAGTAGTACTGGGATGGGTGACGGCCCAAGAAGTCCTAGTATTTTACATGCCTATGGAATTTTATAAACTTGGACTAATTTATCCCACCTGCATCATGGGAATTTTTCTCCTCTCACTCTCTCATATATAATTGAGGTGAAGGAGGCCCTTTAAGTATGAAATGGATTGTTATGTAAAGCTTGTTGTGAATAAAGTGTATCCAACATCTCTTTCTTTTCAAAGATAAGCTACCCCATTTTTCCAATTTATGTTCTACAGTGTTTTTCTATCTTATTCATTAATATAAGTTGGGTTTCACTGTATTTTTGTTTTCTTTGTTATATTTTTTTTTGTCTCATTTCGTTCTCATCACAATCCATATCAAGATTCAACCCCCTTTCCTTGCCCCTTCTTTCCTACCTAAAATATAAATGAGAGAATCAACCTATTATTTTTATTGTCATTGATACTGATACATCATCATCATCAAAACTGGTTCAACCCAATAACCACGTAAATATTATGCTAATATATCTAAGAATATCCCCCAAATCATATACCTAAAATCACCAAGATGTGCATCAAACCATGTGTCAAAACCTCCAAGATATGCCTCAAAGAATATACCAAAACCTCCAAGATATGCCTCAAAGCATATGCCCAAAACTCCAAGATATGACTCAAAGCATATACCAAAACCTCCAAGATAAGCCTCAAATCATATTCCAAAAACTCCAAGATATGTCTCAAGTCATATTCCAAAACCTCCAAGATACAAGACGCAACACATATAGAAAAAAAATACCTTTCATCATGTGAATACATGTTGTCCCTCGACCAAGTTTTTAGGAAACATTGGTCGTGTTTGACCACTTTTGGGACTTCGATAGGCTGGTCAAAGATGGAGTGCCCAGGAAGAGAATATATTGCGGGATCTCACTCATTTTGCGGGCTTGTAGACCCAACAAAGGGTTATTAGGTTTTATGTAATGGGTATGGGATGTCGGCCCATGGGTTCAACCATGATTAGGCCTTTTTGTAATGTATAAATAGGTATCTAAGTGATGTAAGAAGTAGTTACTAGTTACTTGTGATCAGCTTAGTGCAAGAAGTTGTAACTGCTTTGTGCAGACAGACTGTGTAAGGCTTTGTGTTATCAAGGAGTTGACTTTGTGCCTTGACCTGATCTTAAGGAAGGTGGATCTAGTGCACTGTGCATAGATCACTTGTCCAGTGTGAGGCTTGGCTTTGTGGCTCTATGCACAAGATCAAATGCATGTAAGAGATTGCAGACTAATAAAGAAGAAGAAGAAGAAGTTGGTGGACATATCCCCACGCTGGGGTGAACCACGTATATCCTATGTCTTGATATGCTTTGTGCGATGTTTCTTATGTGATTATTTTCTTATTGTTGTTGATGTTATCTATAATGAATGCATATGATGTTGTACCTTAGTGCTTAATGATGTGAATGAATGATAGATCTAAGCTAATGTTGTGTGCTAAGTGATTGGAAGTGGTAGATCTTGGTTATTATTGCGCTGCTCTATAATGAGGGTTAATTTGTGATGTACATAAGAATCATAACCTAATGCATATTATTGGCTAAGTGACCTGCTAAGTATTGTACTCACAGATATGTGCCCCAGCTTGGTTGTAGACATCTGAGTCCTGCAACCCCACCTGCCTCTACGTCGGGTGAGACTTCATCTATTTTGCAGGTGTTGTTGAAAGGGCTGGTAGTTAGGGTTTTGTTGGTGCGTTGTTGAAGCATTGAACCTTGGGTCTGCCCCTGTGCCAACAAATGGTTCTGTTGTCGAGACTTGAAACTGTGATTGCCGGGAACTGAAGAAAAGAGAAATCTTTGTGCATAGATCTATTTTTGTAGTGCGCAGTATTCTACTTGACTTGCGAAGATCTGTGCTAAGAAAGAAACCGGATCTAAAAGAAGGAGGTAATATCTTAAAGCTTTGTGATCTAGTAAAGGTAAGATAAGTGGAATTTTTTTCTTGTTGGCCCTCGACCAAGTTTTGAGGAAACATTGGTTGTGTTTGACCATTTTTGAGACTTCGACAGGATGGTCAAAGATGGAGTGCCCAGGCAAAGCAGAGATCGCGAGATCTCACTCATTTTGCGGGCTTGTGTACCTAGCAAAGGGTTATTAGGGTTTATGTAACTAGTATGGGATGTCAACCCATGCGTTCAACCATGATTAGGCATTTTTGTAATGTATAAATAGGTAGCTAAGCGATGTAAGAAGTAGTTACTAGTTACTTGTGATCGCCTTAGTGCAAGAAGTTGTAAGTTCTTTGTGCAGACAAATTGTGTAAGGCTTTGTGCTATCAAGGAGTTGGCTATGTTCCTTGACCTGATCTTGAGGAAGATGGATCTACTGCATTGTGCCTAGAACACTTGTCCAGTGTGAGGCTTGGCTCTGTGTATCTATGCACAAGAGCAGACGCATTTAAGAGATTGAAGACTAATAAAGAAGAAGAAGAAGAAGTCGGTGGAAGTAGCCCCACACTGGGGTGAACCACATATATCCTGTGTCTTGATATGCTTTGTGTAATGTTGTTTATGTGATTATTTTCTTACTGTTGTTGATGTTATTTATAATGAATGAATCTGATGTTCTAGCTTAGTGCTTAATGATGTGAATGAATGCTATATCTGAGCTAATGTTGTGTGCTAAGTGATTGGAAGTGGTAGATCTTAGTTATTACTGCGTTGCTCTGTAATGATGGTTAATCTGCGATGTACATGAGAATCATAAACTAATTCATATTGTTTTCTAAGTGCCCTGCTAAGTATTGTAATCACAGATCTATGTCCCAACTTGGTTGTAGACACCTGACTCCTGCAACCCCCCCTGCCTCTACCTGGGGTGAGACTTCATCTTCTTCGTAGGTGTTTCCGAAAGGGCTGGTAGTTAGGGTTTTTTTGGTGCATTGTTGAAGCATTGAACCCTAGGTCTACCCCTATGCCAACAAATGGTTCCATTGTTGGGACCTGAAACTGTGATTGTTGGGAACTAAAGAAAAGAAAAGTCTTTGTGCGTAGATATGTTGTTGTAGTGCGTAGTATTCTACTTGACTTGCGAAGATCTGTGCTAAGAAAGAAACTGAATCTGAAACAAGGAGGTAAGATCTTGAAGCTTTGTGCTCTAGTAAAGGTAAGATAAGTGGAAATTTTTCCTTCAAAAATGTGAATCTAGGTATGTTTGATAGATTTTGTTCTAATATGAATGTTAGGTCACAGATAGAAGAAAGAGTTGATCTAAATAAATTTGATAGAAACAGATAAAGTTATGTTATTCTTATGCATAGAAATAATTTTTGGACTAATAAGTGGATGCAGGAACCTAGAAAGAATTTTTTGTAGGTACATCAATGTGATCCCAGTGCGCAGTACAAGAGAGGTTGGGGATCGTTTAAAAGAAAGAGAGGATTGACACTGTGTTATAATTGCATAAGATCGAGACATCTTGCTAAGGAATGCCCTGGTACAGGTCCTATTTGTCTTTGTTGTAAATCTATTGGTCATGAAGTTGAGGATTGCCCAAGAATGATTGCTAAAGTTGAAAAGATGAACAAGAGACAAGAAAACTATAAAGAAGGTCAAGAGACTGTTAAGCCCTAATATTGGCTCATTACCACTTAATTGGGGCATATTAGATTAGTAATGCTATTTTATTTATGTCGGCTTTAGGCCATTAGTTGTAATTTA
>ML787660.1:68802-86352 GCA_009831015.1 Picea engelmannii | reverse complement strand
AAGCCACCTTCAGTTCTCTCATACTTACCGGGTACCTCGAAGGTCCAGGCGGTTGACCAAACACTTACAGTCCGAGAGGATATCCTTCGTACCCTTAAATAGAACTTGGTCATGGCACATAATAGAATGAAGCAGCAAGTAGATCAAGGTCGCTCTGAACGTCAATTTGAAGAAGGGGATCAAGTGTTTATGAGACTGCAACCATATAAGCAAACTTCCCTCAAGGTCGAGCATTGTCAGAAGATAGCACCCAAATTTTATGGCCCTTACACAGTTCTCAAGCGTGTGGGACAAGTCACATATCAGTTAGCTCTACCTAGTCAGTCAAAGCTACATCCTGTTTTTCATGTTTCATGCTTGAAGAAGGTGATTAGAACCAGGTGCCAAATTCAAACCAACCTTCCAGAGTTAGTTGAAGAAGGATCCATTTGGATACAGCCAGAAGTAGTTTTGGACCAACGTGAGCATTGCCTGCGTCAGAGAACCATCAAGGAAGTGCTAGTACAGTGGAAAGATATGACTCCAGCAGATGCCACTTGGGAACCAACTACCATTCTGCAGTAGTTTCCACATCTCAAGCCTTGAGGACAAGACTGTTTTTAAGGGGGTGGACATGTTAAGGTCCTAACCCACACATAGGTAGATCAATGTATTCGGATGTAATAAAGGTCAATATTAATAAGGCCTTTCAATAAAATAGAATAAGGCGGATGTAAGAAGACCTAATAGAAGATTCTTCTTCTAGAAGGATCTTCCTCTAGATGTTTCTCTTAATAGACATATTTAGTATAAATAAGGGACGAGGGTATGAAAACCCTAGCTTGAAGATTATTGTAACAGAGCGTTGCTCAATTGGAGGTTGCCCCCTCAAAGAGGCCTATGAACATTGCTTTCTGAATCAAAGTGTTATTTCTATTGCTATTCTTATATAATTTATGTGTTATTGTGAAGATTATGCTGGATACTTTACTGTTATTCTGCCATTTCTAGCATTTTATTTATGTTATGCATATTTTATATATCTGGTATCTTGAAAATGTTGTGTTATCTTTTATTTCTGATGTGATTAAATGGTTATAGTTTACAAGAGAATGTCATCGTAACTCTATTTTTCCCATTCTCGGTTAGGAAATGTTCAGGACTACAATAGGTTTAAGTTATCTTGCACAGGGATGATATGAATCTTGTTCCTTCGGAGGTATTTCTGAGTATTATCCTTACCCTTCCCTATCCTATTCATCTTGGTTGTGCTTCGGGTGATATTTCTTCCCTCCCGGGAAGATGAAAATTCCAGCGCACTAGACTACATCAATGCCTTTTGTTGGTAACTTGAGAAGGACCCTGGTCTGATCACTTTTGCGCCAACAAAATGGTTCTGTAAGCAGGACCTATGTCTTAAAAGGGAATATGTAAGGAGAATGCTTCTGCATATATATATATATATATATATATATATATATATATATATATATATGATATTCGGAAATGGTGGGAATGAAATTGTGATGCATTTATATGGAAGGAAGCGGAATTGCGAGGTAAAAGCGTGAATTCTACAAGAGATTCTATCTTTTACTCAGAAAGATCAAGCGACTAATATGAGATATTTTGGGTAAAATTTCTGGAAGAACTATTCCATTGGGTAGATCAGCTATAAGAAGCTCTAGAATTCAAAGAATGTGTCAAGAAGACTTGTACGTGGGACATAAAGAATATGGAATCACTTCATCGATTGGATCACCAGATTACGTGAGCAGTCATTTTCTAGGTTAACTTGACTCTAGAAGGATATATCATTGAATTCACAACTGAGAATCACCAATCTTTTTCACGGGCAGAAGAAATTTTCAAGAAAGGTGCATGCAGAAGACTGTTGAGGGAAATTCCCCTATGGATCAAAGAATTCTTGATGGAGTAGGGGATGATAACTATTCCCTCGACTAAAATGGCATCCTAACCACCTACGCTTGGGGCAGAGTGATTTTGGGGTATGTTCATGACCTAATAAGGGGAAAGGGTTCTTTGACAGATGGGGGAGGATCAAGAAAATAATGCAAGAAACAAACGATCCTTGAGGAGAGCCGCCATAGTTGATAAGTGGTAGCATGGAAAGGTAAAGAAAGCAGCAAAGAAGTCTGATGTGTTGCGGAAAGAAATTGAATCAAGAGGAACAGATGAAAGAAAGAAGGAAGAGTTGAGGAAGGTAAGAAGACAAGAAAGTATTGATAGTCTAAGATAGTAACATAGATAAGTGCATAGAGAAAGGAGTACCCAAGTGAGTGGACGAGAAGAGGAGTGTGCATAAGCAAGGGAAGATGTTGTAGGTCTGGATCTTGTAGAAGACCAAGAGGATTCAGCCCCGATATCATGAAACATTGAGATTTAGGCTGAGAAGGCTGCTCCAGAGGAATAAAATGAGACCCCACAAATCAAAGAAACACGCCCAGAAGTCAGTGGAACCAGCCCTGAATCACCCATTCCCCAGGTGTCCTCTATACTCATGGTAAGATCTATATCGCATACTTATGTTATTTTTGTTTTGTCGCATCTAGTTAGTCAGTTGCAGTCTATAAGTGTAAATGTTGGGAGGATATTGGGATCCCCTATCATTTCGCAACCAGGGTCATTGGGTTTTATTCTAATAGGAACAGTCAGACACAAAATGGCTAGAAATATGGGAGTCTCGATCGCCCGATACCCAGAGTTCTAGGTAAAGGGAATGAGGTTGTAGAAAAACATTGATTCCTATGTGAATCCATTTGGAGATCTAGAGGGACTCTCGATGCAAACAAGTTATTAGAGTTTTAGAATACCTTGAGGGGTCAAGCCCTCAAATGGTACATGAAGGCTACTGAACTAGGGGTGCAAGGAAAAGCGTTCACCCTTGCCCAAGTTTGTTTGAAGTCCATTGCCGAATTCAAACTACCTGAGTCAGATAAACAATCTCTCTCTAAGTTGTGAGAGATTCAAGAAAGGGAAGGAGAATCTTCATGGGAGTACAGTAAAAAATTTAAAGATGTTATTGGGAGGTTAGCGCATCCAATTCATGAATATCACCAGAGGGAATGGTACAGCCAAGGATTACTACCTCTGACGAGAATTCCTTTAACACAACAGTGGATATCCACTTTAATAGACTCCTTGGAACAGTCGATGAAGATCGAAGCCATGGAAAGTTATCCAAGGAGTCTTAGGGTTACCAGGCCTCCAGTAGATGCAAATTTGTCACAAATCCAGGGACAAATATCGGTGCTAATGGAGAATATTCAAGAAGTAACCGTACCAAGACCAAGATGAGCTCACGTTTGGTGCATAGGATGCTACACAAAAGGGCATATGGAAAATGAATGCCCGCGCATGAGGGGAATGGAACCTCCCCACAATCCGATGGGAACCTCTCCAAGACCAACAAGAGGAGTTGCACAAGTATTTTTGAATCCACCATTCCATGCACCAGGGATATACCATACCTTTCTAGGCACTCAAACATCTCAGCTAGCTAAGTATTGTGAGATTCTTCGGACACATGGGCATGCGTAGAGGCAATGCCATGTTATGCAGAAGTATACGATTACGCCGAATACAATACATTGTGATTTTTTCACATCTACGACACATTATATGAATCAATGTAGAGTGTTGGAAGAATTGGCTAATATACTAGATCGAACAGCATTCAGAATAAACAAAACCCCCAAGGACCTAGAAGAGCCCAGGGAAGTGGAGTTGGAGGTGGATTCAGAGGAGGAAGAAATGGAGAAAGAGGTGCGATCATATGTTACAACTGCAATGAAAAAGGTCACTTGGTCAGAGACTTCCCTCACCCAAGAAGACCATGGTGATCTCACTACAGAACTAATGGGAATGCAATCGGAGACTGCCCAGAACTAATCATGAAATGGGAAGATCGGGTTCATCAACGAGGAGATAACTTCATAGGATCGGAAATGAAAAATAGAATCAAGGGACAACTACCTAAGATCAATATCATTACTCGTGGAGGAGCAAAAACTGGGGCATAGGAAGACAGTCAGCCCAAGATTCAAAAATTTGTTCCCAAGGATGACATGTATGACCCTTTGAAACAAAATTTGTTCTTCAAAGATGAAATAGAAATATTTAAGAGTATCCCTACTCCAGAAATAATGGAGGATTATCCTAAAGTCACTTTTCCACCTAAACTTATGCAAGCCCTTAACTCACCACCATCACCTAGAAACTCTGTAATTCCAAAGAGACACCCTGAGAAATCTCAAAATGTAATCAATCTATGGTTTCAATTGTTCTTTGATATCCTAGGGGATGAATAACTTACGGAGAATTTGTGCAACACCTTGTACCTAATACTGGGAAATGAGAGAACCCCGTAAGCCATAGTAAGGACCAACCTCCTTGAGAAGAATATCCAGTGAATACAAAGAAGAAAGGTGTGAACAGGAAAAGAATTTTGGTTAGAATCCCACCTAGATTATTTTAGAATTAAATATGTCATGCTAGATTTGGGATCTGATGTCAATGTCCTACCCAAAAATACCTAGGAATCTTTGGGAAAACCTCAGTTAGTGTATTCCCCCATCCAGTTGAGAATGGAAAACCAATACTTCATTTTACCAATAGGAAGGCTAGAAAATGTAGAAATAGATGTTGTGGGAGTTAAAACCACAATTGATTTTGAGGTAATTGAAATCATGGGAGATAAGGATCCCTACCCTTCTCTAATCAGAATTGATTGGGAATACGACAACTATGCTATCATTGATATAAAGAGGGACACCATGACATTTGAAGCAGATGAGATAAAAGTAGTTCAGCCCGTAGATCCATATTTAGGGCCTAGATACACTGAACCACTGGAAAAAAATATGGAGTCAGATTCTCTCGACCAATTATACACCATAACAACATGAATGAGACTATATTACATAAATCCCACTGCAGATGGATCTATAAGTTGGAGAAGCATACAGTTTGCTGACGAGGATTTGGAATTAGCATTTAACAGTTGGCAGCAAGGCTCATATGAATGATTCTCAAGACGATGTGAAAATTTTATATCAACGAAATGGATTGGAACCGAGATCAGAGAATAGTCAACACATGATGGTACCTTAGACGTACACAATTTCCTTTCCATCATGGAAGAGAAAATAGTGATGGATCAAAGGATCTATGTTCTTGACTTAGACTTGCAGGATACCCATGCTAGATGGTGGGCCATTCATAAAGCCTTGATTATAGAGTGGGAAGACGTGAATCAAGCCATCTGATGTTGATTCCAAAGTAGGCTCCAGCTGAAAGAAGAGATGAATATAGATTTTCAAGATGTGCAACTGTTCAATAGATGGACTTACCCTAAAGTGCATATCGATCATTTCTTAAAGCACTGGAAAGTTGCGGAAGTACCCTGTCACCTATGGGTTCAGGTATTTCTCCATTCACTAGGTCCAAACCCAAAATCCTGGTACATGAATGAAGAGTCCAGAAGACAAACAAGTTGTTGGAAGACCTTACAAGACCAATTTTGCAAGGAATTCTCCTTTACAAGTAAGTACCCTCATCTCAACATAGTCCTTCAAAGAATCAGAGAAATTCTTTTTACTGACATTTGCAAAAAGAGACCAAACCCAATAGTATGTGTTTACCATGTTCAATTTATTCATTCTAGTTCGAGTCTTGAATCTGATAAGATAGTTGTAGCTTGTTGTAAAGTTGATAAAGACCTGGGAAAACCTGATCACTTAGAATAGCTTAGAAACTTAACTATTAAAGAAATGGAAGGCAGTAGAGAGATTCAAAATATTATACCTAGTCACACTTGTATCTCCTATAACCATCAACTAAAGTTTTGGAAGTTAATATAGGGAGTACAAAGCATCCTAAGATAGATTCCATAGGAGATTATTGGGATGAGAAAACTATGAATGAAGTACACAGCCTATTGTGGGAGAATGGGGACTTGTTCCTGAAAACGTTCTCATAACTGAAAGGTATAAAAGGATCCATGGGAGAAATGAAAATCCAGTTAAAACCCAACTCAAAACCTGTGAAGCATGGGCCATACCGCCTTAATCCTAAAATAAAAGAGAAGGTCAAGAAGGAAGTGGAAAAAATTATTATGGCATGACTTGTCTTCCCAATTGAAGAAGTAGAGTGGGTTATCCCCATAGTTATCTAGAGAAAGAAAGATACAGAAGAAATTTAGGTCTGTGTGGACTACAGAAGTCTAAATTTTGCATGTGTGCATGATCTGTTTGCAACACCTTTCAATGACGAAGTGTTGGATCAGGTTGTGAGAAAAGAATATTCTTTATTTACAAACAGACTCTCAAGATATCACCAAGTCATAATTGCATAGGAAGACAAGAAGAAGACCACATTCATAACTGAATGGGGGTCATTCACATACAACTTAATTCCCTTTGGCTTAAAGAATGCCCCTGCAGTCTTCTCTCGGATCGTAATAGAAGCATTTAGAGAGTTCATCCACAAGTTTTTAGAGGTCTACATGGACGATTGGACTATATACAACCTGTTAAAGGAATATGTATGGCTACTCCAATTAATGTTTGATAGATGTCGTGAATTACAAATATCTTTGAATCTAAGAAAGTGAATCTTATGCGTACCACATGGAAATATGCTAGGCCATATTGTATGCAGAGAAGGAGTCTTGCTAGACCCAGCTAAAGTTGTGGTCATTTTGAACATGCCTCAACCTACAAGTGCTAAAATGTTGTGCTCTACACTTGGGCATACAGGATATTACTGCAGGTTCACCAGAAGATATGCAACTATCACCACACCTTTAGAAAAATTGTTGAAGAAGTCCGAAATATTTCGGTGGACACCAGAATGTGACAAAGCATTTGACATTCTCAAAGAAAAACTAAGTATTGCACCTATCTTGATATTTCCCAATTGGGAAATTTAATTCCATGTACATGTGAACGCATCAGGTATTTCCTTGGGAGTCATTTTAGTGCAACCAGGGGAAGGAAATATGGACCACCCTATCTATTATTCTAATAGAAAATTTTCGCAAGTTGAACGGAACTACAAAACCATTGAAAGGGAAGGTCTAGCTATGGTTTATGCATTACAAAAGTTTAGACACTATTTGTTAGGCTCTCATTTCAAGTTTTTTATTGAGAACTCCGTGTTGAAGTACCTAATCAATAAACTAGTACTTAAAGGAAGGATTTGCAGGTGGCTACTGCTCTTTCAGGAATTTTCTTTCAAAGTAGTTGTCAAACTAGGAAGATGCAATGTAGTTCTAGATCACCTTTCTAGGTTGGAATCAGGGGAAAGTGGTGGAGCAGTACATGATTAGCTCCCAGATACGGACCTATTCCAAATTGAGGACATCCCAAAGTATCTTGAAGACATTTTTGTCTTCCTCGGTATAGGGACCAAACCAGAAACTTACTCCACAACCCAAAAACGGCATATGGTGGTTCACGCAGCCGACTAACAATTGATCACGGGACAACTTTACAAATTGGGACTAGACAACATCCTTAGGAGATGTGTCTTGAAAATCGAAAGGAAAGATATCATGTGGGAATTCCATAGTGGAGTTGCGGGAGGACATGTTGGAGGTAAATATACCACACATAAGGTACTCCAAGCTAGATTATGGTGGGCTACATTATTTAAAGATGCTAAAGAGTATGTTAGATCTAGTGACACCTGCCAAAGAGTAGGAAAGCCATCACGCAGAGATGAATTACCCCTTCAGCCAGTTCGATCACTTCATGCATTTGATATGTGGGTTGTTGACTTTATTGGACCAATCAACCTGCCAGCTAAGCATTCAAAGGCTAGATACATCATTAACGCAACATATTATCTCACAATATGGGCTGAAGCAAAGGAATTTCAAGATTGTTCGATAGATACAATTGTTATATTTATCTTTGAAAATGTCATTACTCGATTTGGATGTCCTAGAATCCTAACCAGTGACCAAGGTAGTCACTTTATAAACAACACAACTACAACATTAACAACATAATTCCTTATACAAAACCATAAGATCAGTCCCTACCATCCACAAGCTAACGATACAGTGGAGGCATTCAATAAAATTCTGGAAAGAGGACTAACAAAATTATTTTGCGCAAATAGGGAGGACTGGGATGATAGAGTTCCAACAGTCTTATGGGCCTACATGACTACCACAAAGAATCTACATAGGTATACCCCATTTCAATTGGTTTATGGGAAAGAAGTTGTTGTACCTACAAATTCTATCACCCCTAGTCTCTATATAACACAGTCTACACACATGACAAATGATGAATCGATTGTGCAAAGGATTGAAAACTTGCAAGAACTTGAGGAAGCAATATTTACAGCATGTTTTCATTAGTTAGTTAAGAAAATACAAAAATATTGGCAGGATAGGAACATTAAGTTCAAAAGCTTTATATAAGGGGATAAGGTACTACTCTATGAAAGTTGGTATCAGAAGCATCCAGGAAAGTTGTGCATGCATTGGTTGGGTCCATTTATAGTTGCGGAAATCTGACACTCTGGTGCAGTCAAGCTAACACAATTGGATGGTATCCTTTGACCAAGTTGGGTGAATGGATCCCACTTGAAGCCCTACCTTTCTCATGGATGAAACAAAGGACTGTTTCTCCAGTCCAAGGGAGCATGTACATTAGGTATATTTTTATTTTCCATAATTTCTTTATTTCAGTTAATAACATCGGAGTGTGCATAGTGGGGCAACAACATATGTTTTTTTTATCGTCTTAGTGTTGCTTCTGTGCAGAAACACTTACTTGGCCACCTAGGGTTGGAAGAGTCACCCTTACATTAAATGAAGTTATTAAACATGAAAGATACCCCCATTGTGGTTGGAGGAGTTTAAATCCGAACTGTATCACATCCCATGTGCCATACGCATCTCATCCAATCATACCCTTTAAGGTAGGTACAATAACCCGTCGAAACTTTCTGTTGAGCCATAAAGGTGCGATACGCGTAGATTCCATCGATATACCCATCAGGATTCTCAATCATTAAAATGTTAATCCCCTCAGGTCGACCATGTCCCTATCATTTTTTTCATTAACGCCATATCACCTTAGGTATTTTACCCTATTATCAGTCTCATCGAACGTCGGAGCCTGAGATTGTGTTGTTAGCCTAATGATGAGTGTATTTATGACTAAGTACAAATATCTCCATTTATCTCGTTTATAATATCTTGTGACCCATGGGTGAGACTTATATTTAATCTCAACTATCTTTTGTTTTGCGCTATTTGCACCCTTACTTCAGCTGTGAAATCCTCTTCTCCCCAGTCGCGACCCTGACCCCAACTTAGCTAGTCTAGTTTTCTAGCAATCCAGAGCCGCCATGCCGAGAATAGAAGGAGGTCGAAGTTCAGATCTGAAAGAAGCTATTCCAGATGAACCGTGTGATTCCCAAGTCAAGTTCATGGGTGATGTCAAGGCAAAGGCTGAGCATGTAAAACTCCTCGACCTTGACCTGATGGACCAAGTATTGTTTCCTCAGATGAACATTAGTGTGTTTTGGGACTTGGCTCCAGATTCCATGGGAGGCATGCAATTTGTCCAAAAGTTGGACTTCATCAACCTGTTTAATTCCACCATCATGCACCTCAAGGATATACTGGTCTTCGGAACCACTGGTTAGGTTGTGTGGTGCACCAAGTTTCTGATCATTCAGGTGCACGATAGGAGATTATGGCTTGATAAGCAATATCCAATTCATGCAGAGGAAATCCATCATCTCACTGGATTGTCCCTTGAGGGTGAAGATGTATCGAAAGGATTCCAAGGCCCAAGTAAGCATGGGAAGAATAAGGGTGAAGTCAACTTGTATGAGAAATTCCATACCCATAGAGGCGGATGCACAGCCAAAATTGAGCCAATTCTACCAGAGACAGCTCGGGTAGCCTGTTATGTGATTTCAAGTAAGTTTATGCGCTCGTACTATAAGGTAGAATGTATTGTAGACGCTCTCTCGGTAGCATACTTTTGTGAAAATGTAGTATTTTTTAACTGATGAAACTACTTGCTAGAGGAGCTCCTCATTGCATGTGAGGAAGCTCGGGAGAAAGGAGGAAATTTCACCTATGGATACTTGTTCATTTCATTTGCAATGTGGAAATGGCGGTCACCCACAGGAAGACAATTGGAACCTATAGATAAGGGGCACCTAGAAAAAATGTTCAAACCTTGGCATTCAAGCTTGGATTTGGAGAACATGGAGTTCAACAATGTAGTGTTCATGAAGTGGTACAATCATCTCATAAATGAAACTCAACGGTTCTGCATACCACGGGAGTCGTTAAATTTGAACACAAGGAACATATCTTTTGCATTAAATCACCACTACACTTTTTCTTGGTCGAGGCATGTGAAGCCTCATGACTTCCACACGAGGCCACTACCCTTCTATTTGGATGAAGAATCCTTTGACAAAGAATTCATGTCATGGAATGGTGTTAAGTGCAACCCTCGCAAGTTAGATATGCACTACCTCTTGCCACTAGAGCTTCTGAAGAAAAAGGTGCAGGAAGAAGAAGTAGGGCCAAGTTCTGGCCCAGCAAAAAAGAAGCAAAAGGTCCAAATGTCGACGGACTCAGAAGAAGAAGAGGATGAGAAACCCCTGGAGCGGAAGAAGAGAACATTGTCGTGTTTCTGCAGCTCCTAGAATAGGTCATCTTATCGGATAGGGATGTGAATGAGATACTTATTGTTGCATTTATAGGGGATGTATCAATAAAGAAACCCAGAACATGTGTTTCCCCTGTAAAGGTTATAAATCCACATCCCATATCTACGGCTCTACCTCACACTAGGGTCATCGCTCGTGTTGCCTAGACTTTGATTAACATCACAGATGACCCTGATCTAGACGCCAGTGTATACATGAACCTAATTACCAAGAAATCCCCATCGCCACCGCAAGACACCACCGATCCCTCCCAATCCACTTCGCCTGAACCAATGCAACTATAATTCCCTGAACCATCTGAGAATGTGGAAGAACCCATTACCTTGACTACTGCATCCTTGATCCAGCTAGTTTCTTTGAGTATGCCCATCCTGGTCACTCTACCCTCAGCAAAAACTCAGCAACCATATGTCTCATTACCTAATCTAATTCTGCAAGTTCCAATTACCCAGATTCCTCTCTCAATAGTCAGTGTTGAGATTCCAATTATCAGAAGTGAGACTCCAAAAGTTTCACTACCTATAGAGATAGGAACACATCTGGTTCAAACAAAACCCCAAACACCATCAGGACAAAGCACAACATCACTAAAATAACAGTTGGAGCCAATACTCTGGATTCTGCAGCAATGTATAGAGTTACTACAACTTTTCTTGGAAAAGAAAGAGGTACTCCCTCGAGTTCCAATAGCTATGAAGACCAGGATAGCACAACAATTGCAAGGTCCATTACCAAGAGAAGAAGAAGTGGAGATTCCCTCAGAACACTCCATGGCTAGTGGACTACCACTTCAAGCTAGACTACCCTTGGACGTCACTCTTCAATATGGATAGATCACTCATCTTCCAATGCCGCAACTAGTAGGCCTCATTAGAGCCTCTACCGACTAGTTAGAGCATAGGATCTAGAAGGAATAAATGGAAGTCAACTTTTGGAACCAAGAAGGAATCCTGGTGCAAACATAAAGAATGCAGGAGGAGAAGTTGAAGATTCAAGTAGAGTAGAAAGTTGAAAAAGTAAAGGAAAAATTAACAGAGGCATGGACTACTTTCATAAAGATAGCACCTTAGCTGCCAGAATCCAGTGCAACAGATGAGCCAACCTAGAAGATTGAATTAGATCAGGTCGCCTAGACTGATATGGCTGCAAGAGCCAAAAATCTCAAAGTGAATTTGTATGAAACCAAACTAGAAGCTTAATTACAACCCCACAATCTAAAGTAACAGCTGAAAAAGGTTGTTTTGGAAGGAAACAATGTCAGAATAACATTGCACAAAAAGACTGTGGAGTGCACTACAATTTTCAAAGAGATCAGCAATTGGATGGGAATCATCTCTCGGTGCAACCAGGAACTAGAGAACTTATGCTCAAATATACAATTCCTTAATGAGGAATCAGCCAAAGCCCTAGATCCGTTGGAACAACAAGGAAAATTTGATGAAACTAAGCAAGTAGACAATGATATGAACTCATTGTTTGAAGCTCATACAGTGGCAAAGAAATAACTCTGAGAGTTTTTACCAATCGTCCAAGTCACATACCTACAGATGCATCAATTGGGTGTTATCGCTGAAGTAGAATGGAATTCCCTTGTTGCATACAAACCAAAGGATTTCACCACAGTAGCAACCAAGAAGTTTGTTGTGGAAGCTCCAGTGCTTACCAGAAAGTGGCAGAACAAAGTTGAGAACTTCCAGAACGTCAGGAAGAAATCCCTGGAACTGGTATCTAAATTAGGCCCTTCGTTTGAAGAAGCTAAAGAAGAAACAGTGCAAGTTGGAAGTGGAAGCATCCTGGAACCAAAAGTCAAGGATAAAAAACAAGCCAACCCAGAGACCATGAAAGAACTAAAGACTTGAGTTGGGGCGAGTCAATGATTGTGGTCGGAGCCTGTTGGGCCCTTCGTCTTGATAAATAGAAGTTGCATAAGCTATTTTTGAATAAAACAGTCGACCAAAGGAAGGAACGAAAAGGAGAAGAAAAGGAATGTGCAACAAGAAATAGTTGGAAAGACAGTGCAACCCCAGTTTTGGGAGAAAGAGGTTGCAACCAAATCAAGAAGAAGAAAGAACTTTCAGGTTCTCAACCAACAATCTTGTATCAGAGTATACATATATGCTATCAATATGACTGTAAATGGTTTCTGAGGGTTGTTGAGTTTTGTTGGGGTTGTTGTTGTTGCTATAGTCATTGTTGTTACCGTTCATGTTGTTAGTTTAGCTAAGTTCTGAGTTTTGGGTTCGGAACCAGAATGATAATGTAACATAGTCATGTAGTATTGTAGTGTTGGAAAGAGAAAGGGACTGAGGTAACCTTGTCTCACAGTAGTAAAAATCACTTGTTGATAGTATTTGGCATGACCACTTGTATCTGTAACTCAAGTCGATCTTGTATTTTGAGAAGAAAACATGTTATATGATAATATAGTGGGAGACCCAAATTTTCTTGAAAATATTTTGTGTACTTTGTCTTTTGAATGTATTGAATCTTGTGTTATATTTTATGTATGATATGCTTAAATGGTTATAGTTTACATGAGAATGTCATCGCAACTCTGTTTTTCCCATTCTTGGTTAGGAAATGTTCAAGACTGCAACAAGTTTAAGCTATCTTGCGCAAGGATGATATGAATCGTGTTCCTTCAGAGGTTTGTCTAAGTATTCTCCTTACCCTTCCCTATCCTATTCATCTCGGTTGTGCTTTGAGTGAGACTTATTCACTCCTGGGAAGATGAAAATTCCAGCTCACTAGACTACATCGGTATCTTTTTTTGGTAACTTGAGAAGGACCCTGGTCTAATCACTTTTACGCCAACAGAAATATAATTGGGTGGACAATATGCTCTTTTAACCTTACAAATTATTGGTCTTTAAAAATAGGTTTAGGGACTACTTTTTTCTCTCTGGATGTTGAGAAAGAGAATACTATATTAAACATTTATGGACCATATGTGGACATGATAGAGTATTCAGACAAGTTCTTTCACATGGATTGGCTACAAAATGGGTTAGTAATGGTGGGAAGGGACCTGAATTTTACTCGAACAACCTCAAAGGCATAGGGACCAGCTACACAAGTGGGTTGTCTTGCTAGTTATTTTATTAAAAATCTAGACAAAGTAGGCCTACTGGATGTTGAGCTTGCCAAATTGTCTCCAACTTGGAGAAACAAGAGATCTAGAGAGGATTGCATCGCCAAAAGTCATGATCGATTCTTGATTTATAAATATTTCCTTGATGAAGTAAATCGATTTAGACAATGGGTTTCCTCGGGAGGGGAATCCAATCATAGCCCAGTCATCCTATAAATATCCCATGTCCAAGAGAATCCTACTATTCTTTTCAATATGAACCCTAAAATGATAAAATATGAGATTTTTGTAAAGAAGTTTAAAGAGGTATGAGATCCTTATAATGGAAACTTAAGAGATCGTGCTTCTATATAGTTCCACTAAAAGTTGAATAAATCAAAGAGGGTTTCTATGCAATGGGACAAAGAAAAGAAGCAAAAGGATGAAAATTTTCTCAAGGAGGTGGAGGAATCTTTGCAAGCTCACTACAACAATAAAGGTTTTGTTTTTTTAACTTAGGAACTAAAGTTATAGGTAAAATAATTGGAGGGAAAAAAGAGGAAAATCCTTTTGGAAAAAGAGAAAGAATGGAGGCTTAAAAGAATAACATTATGGCTCCAAGTCAGAGATGAATATAGAAAGGTTTTTCATAGATATGCCAAGTATATGAAGAATATTAATTCAATCTAAAGAATTGAAAAGGAAGATGGTTCATGGGCACAAAACTTCAAGGATATAGATACATAAGGAGTAAATTACTTCCCAACCCTCTTCAAAGAAGACTATCATGCCATTATAACAGAGGTAATTAAATTGTCAAACTATTTTCCAAGTTTTTTCAATCGTGAAGAAAATTGAGCTTTGATGGAGGAAGTTGGGAAATAAGAGTTGCTTTGTACTTTCCAAATTTTCTAGAAGGACAAAAGTCTAGGGATATATTGCCTCCCTATGGAATTCTTTTTAGGATGCTTTGATTTTATAGGAGAATATTTAAGGAGGGTGGTAGAGGCCACTAGAATTGATGGGAAGATGTTAGGAGCCTTCAACACAACCTTTCTTTATCTAATTCCCAAGGATGACAATTGAATATCCTTTGGGAAATTTAGGCCAATATCCCTTTTTTGAAATTACTAAGACAACTGAAAGGGGGGGGGTGAATCAGTTGTTACTGTGCTTAAACAATTTTAACAATTAAACCATTTTTAATCTTTCTCTAAGTGACAATCAATATTATACTACATATGGACAACATAAATAATGAGCATCACTCACATATAAGATATACACAAAGACATATTTTCACGAGGAAACCCATAAAGGGAGAAAACATCTTCTTCTTCGAAATGATAGGTAGTCTTTTAAGTTCTGTACATCATCTATAATTGAGCACCAACTCAATGTGAGGCTACTACCTCTATTTTACAAGCTCCAACTTGTTTGAGAACACCAACTCTCTGGTTTCTCTAGCACCCACTAGAAGGAAGAAACAACTCCCTAAGTGCTCCAGCACCAACTCAATGGAGCACCAACTTCCAGTCACACAAGCACCAACTTGTATAACAGAAAACAATTGTTCTCCATTGCACCACCCTGCCACCCTGGTTTTTCTGGCCGCAACCAGATGGAAGCTACAACTCCCTGTGTTCAAGCACCCACTTGAACCTCTGAGGACAACAGTCCTCCCTGCCACCCTTATTACAAATAAATGATTGAATAACCAACAACACGGATAAATCAATTCTTACCACTTCTTCACTGTTCTGCAATTCTTCTCTTCTACACTATTCTTCTGCTCTGTTCATACTTGGCTTGACTTGCTGTCTCTTTCTATATGTTCTTTCTCTGTCCTTCTCATGCTTTTTGATATGTGCACATTCTACTCTCTTCACCTTTTCTCTTATGTTCATCTTATGTTCCTTATCTCTGAGATTTCTTCACACTGCGCATACTGTAGTTTTACCTTTCTACATTTCAACTATTTTTTCAGTCAGAACAGCCAACTTTTCACAGTCGTCTCATATCTTCTTTTATTCACACACGCCTCAACAACCGAATCGCCAACCGATCAAGAATCATGAATCAGTTTTTCTAACTGAATCGTAACTGGTCAATTAACTGTGAGGTGAAATAGTAGCCCTCCGATCATATTCGAATTCACCTACACCGTTGGATTACAAGAAACAAAATGTCTTTCGCATTTTGTATTTTAGCAATTCGCGATTTCGCATGTCGCGAATTCCTGTTGCGAAGCATCTCAACTCTCCAAGTTGCGATCCCTGAAATGGATCCAGATCAATGGTCCACAAAACTTTATAATCTCATCCCTTTTTTTCCTAATTGAATGGCTGACGGGATTTCGGCGTTTTTCCCTTCGAATCTTCGAGACTCACAATAGTCTCTTTTGGAATTTCGCGATTTCACATGTCGTGAATTCCTAAAACTCCATGTTGCGATCCCCGAAACTCCATGTCACAATTTCACATTTCGCGATTTCGACAATTCTTGTGATGAGATATCTTGACACTCCATGTCGCAATCCCCGAAACTCTGAAACTCTATGTCACGATCCCCGAAACTCCATGTTGCAATTTCACATTTCGACATTTCACGATTTATGTGGTGAAGTGTTTTGACACTCCAACTCTCGGTAACCGAAACCTACATCAAAAGGTGTTTTTCACATTTCAGCATTTCGACATTTCGGCATTCCTGTGGTGAAGTGTTTTGACACTCCAACTCATGGTACCCGGAACTCCGAAATGGAGTTATTTCCCGGTCTGTGAAACTCTTTGTTGATGTGCCTATTTTGGGATTTCAGTGTTACGCATTTCATGACTTCAGGACTCTTATGATGAAGAGTCTCGACTCGTGACTCCTCCAACTCCCGGTATCCGAAACTCTAAAATGGAGTTATTTCCCGGTCTACGAAACTCTTTGTTGATGTTCCTGTTTTGGGATTTTGGCGTTTCGCATTTCGCGACTTCGGGACTCCTGTGATGAAGAGTCTCGACTCTTGACTCTTGGAGTTTACGGTTTTGATCTTGCCATGTGATCATCGTTGCGCTACTGGTCTTGCCACTTTCTCTTGTTCATCATTGTTGGGCTGAGCTTGCCATCAATGACAAACAAATACTCTATCATCTGTCTGCCCGTAATAAATATGCCAACAATCTCCCCCCTTTGGCATTGATGGCAACCCCTTGAAGAACATCCAAATATACTACAATAGCATCCTTGAAATTACCACACTTTCTCCCTCTTTGACATCAATGTCAAAGAAGAAACACACTCCCCCTGAGTTGTTGCAGTACATACTCGCCCTGTCAACTATGAGCAGCTTAGAAAGACAACAGATATTCAATAAGTACTCCCCCTAACCAGGTGAACAGATTAGACGAAAGAAGTTATAACCCCCAACTTTTGATGAAGATATCCAAAAGGGGTCACTGTTGACGGTTTAGTAAAGATATCAGCTATCTGTTATGTGGAAGGAATATAATTCATCTAAACAATTATGTTTGTAACTTGTTCTCTGAGAAAATGGTATTTTATTGGTATGTGCTTAGATTTTGAGTGAAGTACAAGATTCTTAGAGAGACTAATGGAACTGGTGTTATCACAGTGAAGTGGAATGGGATCAGTGTAAGTTACCTTCAAATCTGCAAGAGTTTGTATCATCCATAAAATCTGAGTGCAGCAGGTAGCAGTAGCAATGTACTCTGCTTCTATAGTTGATAAGGAAATAGATCCTTGCTTTTTACTAA